>VWZS01010874.1:1017680-1235044 GCA_013397075.1 Rhabdornis inornatus | reverse complement strand
GCTGCTCACATTTACATATAGAGTGCAGAGCTACTCACATTTACACATAAAGAGAGCAGAGCTACTCACATTTACACACAGTGCAGAGCTGCTCACATTTACACACAGTGCAGAGATGCTCACATTTACACACACACAGTGCAGAGCTGCTCACATTTACAGACAAACAGTGCAGAGCTGCTCAAATTTACACACACACAGTGCAGAGCTGCTAACATTCACACACACACAGTGCAGAGCTGCTCAAATTTACACACAGTGCAGAGATGCTAACATTCACACACAGAGAGTGCAGAGATGCTCACTTGCAAAGGCTGTGCAGCTGCATTTCCCACTGATTTCAGAAAGATTCACAAGTACTTGGAGCAACTAGAAATGAGAATCTTTCCTGGCACTGCACTTGACCCTGGCCAGGAGTTGTTCATCTTAAAAAGTGCAGCAAGAGGAAGTTCAGAGCCCACGAGGAAAAGTGCCAACCTTGCAAGAACCTGACTTTGCAAGAACCTGAGGCTCAAAGAACACTTTGCAAAGTTCTGCTGGTGTACAATCTACTGTTCATTCCTAGGAAAATCACATCTAGACTCATATATTTGGCTTCTGGATCTTTCTCCTCTATGTATAAATATTGAAGATGTCATTTGAAGATGTGTTCAATTTCTTATTTGCACTCTCTGTTACTGCATCATGTGCAGTCTAGGGCACCCTTTCTTCCCTTACAAAAATGCATAAATGATGCTTAGACTTCCTTCCCTTTTCCCTAATTTAAAAATTTCTGGAGTTTCGTTGTCAGAAAGGTTCAGCTGCATAGTACAAGGAAGCACTGCAGCAAAATGCTTTCAGAGGAATGTGCCACCTAACATTGAAGGCAGGCAGGGCCATTCTCCAGATCTGCTTTCGTTTTGGTACACACATTAGAAAACTTAACATAAAAAAGTCAAGCAATTAGCAACCTTGTTGGTTTTGCTTGCTACAAAACCCAATGAATGTGTCCCCTCTGTCTCCCTTTCCACCTTCAAGGTGTAATATCTCAGCAGTGCATGCCTTGTACAGGTGAGACCTGGCAAGGAGGAGAATGGATGTCACCCCACCTGAGCTTGGCAGTGAAAATCTTATTCATTATATGATCACATATTCTAAATAGACATTGAGAATAGATATATGACCCAAAAAAATGGCTGCAGAGTAGAATAAATAAAGAAAAAAGTGAGATAATTTTTATGGAAGATGATGTTAGCGTTGATCCAAATGGGAAAGACGGTCCATATTTTGTCACGCAGGATAATGGAATACAGCAAGCATATGCCAACACTACAACAGTGAACCCTTCATCACTATGCATGTAAAATTCCAGATGGGATCATTTTTCTGTCAATTCTTAGTGTAATTTAAACAGCAATTAACTCAAGGAACTCCCCTCTGTTTGCCATGCAGAAAGTCGGCCTAGATGTTCCCAGAGGCCCATAATGTCAGCCCTTCTCTTTGCTTGTTATTCAAAGCCTGTGTTCTTATCTCCTACCACCACCACCACTTTAATGATCAGAAAATGTTCGGGTACTCTCCTTATGAAATCCATTTAATTGGCCACAGTCTGGGAGCTCACACTGCAGGAGAAGCAGGAAGGAGGATCCGAGGCATCCGACGGATAACAGGTAGGCTGCTCACAAGATGCTGAGCTAACAGCGTGTGTTTAAAGGAAAAAAACTTGCTACACACTGGTCTGTAGACTGGAATTAAATTATTGGCAGTGCTGGAGATACCTGTCATGAGAGCAGACAAAATTTATGCTTCTCAGAAACGGTAATTATTACATCATCTTTCTCTGTTTAGGTGAAGTGCTCTTTAGTGGAAGGACAAGCATAGCTAGCATGTTTGTAACATTACCATCATTCACTGAGTTACATCAAGCCCCATACAAAGACAAAGCAACAAGAACCTTTAATTTTCCCTGTTTACAGGTTTAGAGTCCAGTAATAAGTCCATGGTTAATAAATGCCTCCTTCCTAGTAATATAATATGCCATTGTATAATCTATTGAAAAAATATTTTACTTCTCTTTGAATAAGATTTCGGAAAGGTTCACAAAACCATTGTATATGCATACTTTTTGAAGTTTATCTTGGAATTAACTTCATTATTGGACTTGCCTTTTGCAAAACTAAACATCTGATTTCATGAGTTGGCAGAAGATAGATCAACATATGCAACACTTCCCCCTCTCCCTCAGACAGTAAATGTGGGTGTTTTTTTTAGGTTTAGACCCTGCTGGGCCCTATTTTGAAGGTACTCCTGCTGAGGTGAGACTGGACCCTACAGATGCAATCTTTGTTGATGTTATACACAGCAATGCTGCTCACTTTCCTGCAACAGGTAAGTGTTCCTGTGCCAGTGGGTGCCTGCATGGGATGGGCATGGCACCTAGGCACTGACACCTTCCTGTGCATGTCTCAGGGTTTGGAATGTACAACACCACTGGGCACCTGGACTTTTACCCAAATGGAGGAACTGTGATGCCTGGATGTGCTGATTTAATTCCAGAGATGAAACAAAGTGATTTTGAAGCCATCATTGCAGGTAAACATACAATTCCAACATGCATCGTATTTTGTTTTTGTTCAGTTCTGAAAAATGAACTTTGAAAATTGCCCGCTGTTTGGGAGAAAACAGGAAAACAAAACTGCTTTTTGCCTGTTTACTCCTAAGCTAAAAAGGAAGTAAGAAACAACAAAGCCTGTAACAGAACCCTGCTACACAGAGAACTCTGCAGGGAAAGGAGGTGTCATACATGCCCAAGCTTTGCTTCTGTAATTTGGAATTGGATGCAAACCCCAAAAAGGCAGGAAGCAGGGAGCCTGCAGGTCCAACAACCCCAGTAGGAGATTTTCAGACTGAGAAAGTCCAAATCAGCAGCATGACAGCACCACCTCTGGTTTCTTGCAGATGCTGTAAAGGGCATCCCACACTTGTAAGGCATGAATTAGGTAAAAGCACTGAGTGTTTCCAGGGACTGTACATGCCTCACCTCTGAAGCTGAGACTTCTCTCTTTTCAGATATTTTGGATGGTTTGGTGGGTGCTCCATGCTCTGTTAAACCCTTAAAACTGTGATGAATGTTATCTTGCTGTGACATCCCATGTATATGTGTATATATATGTATGTATTTATATATATCCATATATGAATGTCTTCTTAAAAGGGAGTATTACATCACAGCAGATCAATGCATCTCACTTGAAATCTTAGGGTAATGGTACACCATTCTTCAGATAAAACACAAAAAAACAGCCATTTCTCCTGCAACTAGAAATTCAGACCAAAAAGAAATCATTCCAGGCCCATGGTGCTGTTCTGCTCTGTGCCTGAGCTGTTTCCATGGTGAGACAAGTGCAACTCTTGCAGAGGATAACAGGAGGTTATTTCACTAAAGCTCATAAACTCTTTTTTCCAACAGATGCTACACTCTTTGGGGGGTGCCACCACTCACGCAGCCATGAGTTTTATTTTGCAAGTATCCTCTATCCCACTGGATACCTTGCATATCCCTGTGATTCCTATGAGAAATTTAAGAAAGTAAGTATTTCAGCCCAGGAAGGGGTGAGGTGTAAAGAAAACATTCCAGGTCTCTGGAGCAGACATCACTTGGGTGCTGGTGGCTGGGGTCCTGTGGTGTGGCTGGGTAGGAGGAAGCACAGCACACAGCAGTTCAGCTGTTCCACTCTGGAAAAGGAATCCTGAAGCATAAATGGTGTCACCAAAATAGTGGGGACAAAAAGGAAAGTTCATGGAATTCTCCCCCCAAACCTTTATGCAAAGGGAACCTAAGTTAGATAGATCTATCCTACTAATTCCTACATTTAGAGCCTCCAGAGTCCTTGACTGCTCTCTAATTTACATTGGGCACTGATTAGAGCACCTAAATACATGCACTTATGGATGATACTCCTTTCATTTTCCCCCATTTGTGAATGCAGCCAAGTTCCCCGTGACTAGGAGGGTAAAACTGGCCTATATTTTGCAGTAGAATCTAACTGAAAAATATTTGAACTAACAAGTTTCAGGCTGTTACCATACACAGGCATCAAATCTGCTCATTCTGCACCCTCTTGGGTGGAGGAGCCATTATCTAAAACAACTTTATCAGGTTTTGGTGGTGAGTTATGAAAACACACAGATCTGCAAGATCAGAACTGCATCTGGAGCCTTAATTTCATAAGGGCTAGCATGAAAAATAATATTCCTCATTAACTGACCCTCTTATTTTCTCTAGGGAGCCTGTTTCCCATGTCCACAGGAGGGATGTCCAATGATGGGGCACTATGCTGACAGATTCCCAGAAAAATTGAAGAGGGTAGACCAAAAGTATTTTTTAAATACAGCAGCAGATGAGCCCTTTGCTAGTAAGTGGAGAAGGTTTGTTCCAGTTGTTCACAAGTTTGAAAAGTACCTTGATGTGATTTACAGCCATGCACCTGTGCTGCTTCTATAAATAACTGCTATTAGCTCTGACAGAAAATGCTACATTACTTGTGTAATGTAGCATTCAAGCTCACCAATGATAATCTGGATTTATTTTTGTTTTTATTCATGCAGCTTGGAGACAAAAAGTATTTATCAAATTGTCTGGTGTGAAGAAAACGAGGGGAGACATAAACCTGGTTTACTATGACACAAAGGGAAATTCAAAAGAATATGAAGTTGCCAGGTAAGTTAAGTTAATATTTTTCTACAATATTTAATGCTGATAACATTAATCTACGTACTTTCCACATATTTAAGCAGTGTTAACACTCATCCTGCATTGCAAATGTTCTGTTTAACATCAGATAGGAAAGAAGTTATTACTTAAGCAAGAGCCATGAGGGCAGATAGATGGTTGTAAAAAGAAATGGAAGGCATTTCCATCTCCATGAGTTCTGTGTTCCTGAACTCCAGGTGAGTGATCCCTGCAAACTCAGCACACAAGGGCTCTGGGGACAGCCCCAGTTTCACTCTTGCCACCTCCCCATGGCCTCCTGCCACAGGCACATTTAAAGAGTTCAGTACTGGTTTTCATCCTCTCCTCATTCAGAGCCCTGGTCCAGTGCCCTGTGCTCTTGCAAAGAACAGCAAAAATGCAAATTTCTACTGTAAAAAAAGGGAAAACCTGAAAATGTGTGGAGAATGTGTGTTTATTGCAGTGATCTCTGAACTGTTAAACATCATGGTGCTGTTTTTCGTATTATTCACAGTGGAGACCTCTCTCAAGATGATGTTTACACACAGTATCTTGATGTTGAAATCAACCCCAAAAATACTACAAAAATTGAATTTCTCTGGAATAAAGCCATATTCTCTCTGCTCTGGGCAAGGCTGGGAGCAGAAACAGTCAATATAATACATGGAGCAGATGGACGTAGGTAAGTGTATCCCATTTAGAGGTCAGAAGGCAAGTGGAAAAACCCTGAGAGAAAAGATGGGGAAATGGTCTTAAATTGGACAGATGGTTTGTAATCAACAATGTGAATTTCAATAAGGAAAAGGCAAAGCATTGCACCCAGGACAGAAAAAAAACCAGAAAAATCAGATGTGTGATTATGCACCAGGGAATAACTGTCTGGAAAAGAATACAGCAATGCATAATGTGAAATGTTTAGCTTTTCCACAGCAAAACAATTACAAACCAAGATAAAGCATATTAAACCTCAAATTTTACAGCTGGTCCCCAAAAGAAGGAAATTCACCTTTTTACTGTTACTGGCAGATGCTAATATTCTTTGCAGCAGGCTTTTAGGAAGCCTTCAGTAGGATTATGGGTTGGACTAACAACCTTCAAGATGACAGCTGACATAATTTTTCATTGGGCAAAAAGAGATAAATCTTGATTCAAGCACTTTTCTTCTTCCCAGGTCAACTTTTTGTGGCCGTGGAACTGTGGCATATGGAGATCCTCAGCTACTTAGACCTTGCTAGAGGAACCCCAAGGTCTGTACATGGCAGCTGAGTAAATCCTCAGTCAGGTGCATGGAAATCTTGGCACAAAACCTGAATAAAGCAAATTAAAAACCAAAATGAGACCTCTTTGGTTTTTTTTCCAGTTCTTTGCAAACACACGTGTGAATGCTTTTCGTGTTTGGGCCACGTTTATTGTGCTTGTAACTATGGAGCAACCAGAAATCCCACATGGAAAAATTCATTTAAAACATTGCACAGTCTCACTCTACCTCTTCCTCCAGGTAAGACCTGAGTCCCACCACACTAATAGGTAGAAAATCTGGGATATTACCAAACACTCTCAAAGCAACACATGTCCTCAAAACAGCCCTGCAGGTGTGAAACACCTGCTTTCTGCAGGCTGTGCTGCTGCTGAGTTTTCCAGCCTCACACAAGAGCATTCCTTCAGAAGACACTCTGGGATGAGGCAGGAGCAGCACCAAACCAGGTTATTCCTGCAGCAGGTGAGCACAGCCCTTTGTACATGCACCTGCTTGGAAAATGCAGATAAGGCAAACCTCATGTGTTCCCACTTTGGAAAGAGCTAAACCCTGAATCCCAGCTCCTGGATACTGTTTAGTTTCAAACACAAACATTTGTAGTGGCCACTGACAATTCTGAAGGGAAACCCTGAGTAACCAGGCTTTGCAAAGCCTGGGACTGACCATTTCACATTAAAAATGACCATTATTGCTCTGCAAAGCATGGAATGAGTGAGCCTCCTGCAGCTGTAAGAGACCAAGGCAGTGGATATTTTTTTCAAGTATAAAACCCAAACTCTGAGCTACTGAAGAGGAAGGGTTAATAATTTATTTACTCCCATTTCCCCATTTGATAAATTACGTGCAAGCACTTGGGCAGATAAACTTCTAAGAAATAGTGGTAGAAATACCATGAGAATACATCTATGAGTATAGACTGCTGAATGAAATTTTTTTAAAGAAAAACCCCAACCGTGTTTTATCCTTGAGTAAACACAAGTGTGTAAAAAATTAAAAGCATATATAAACACAAGTCTGAGGTTCAGACAGAGAGACCTGCAGTTGAGTCCTGCAAGTCTCCTGGGGAATTGACACAGGGCAAGGAAAACATGAACAATGCTGGGAAGCTCCACAGTGTCCCAAGAGAAAGCCACAGCATCCTGCAACACCAGAAATCCAGTCCTCTCCTCTGCCTGCTTCCTATTCCAGACTACACCTTCTTCAGGATTGGAGAAACATAGCTGTGCCTTAATTTATCGCTACTTTTTTTGAAAATCAAAACCCATCCTTCTTCCAAAGTCACCAGCTGTGAAGGGGGACCAGAGCATCTCCTCCAGGCACAGAGCAGCCTGCATCCCAGCCCTGCCCAGCCTTCCCAAAGGAGAAGCAAGCAGCTGAAATCCAACTGACTATGGCCTAAGGAATTGCCCATTTATTCTGTCTGACCCGTATTATTACAGTATTGAGTAAGAGCAGCAGACTAACAGATAAAATCCTGTTTTCCACCGGCTCTTAAATTAAATGGGAAAAACTATTCACTCCTTATTTTGAATTTCCCCACTTATTTTAAACAAGTGTTAAATCTTGTCAGTGCACTGAGGCATGTACTGATTCCACTGATACAAACCTATTTACAAACCAAAATCCCATTTCAACTAAAGACAGCAGCTCCTAGCTCTAAATCAGTATCAAAGGTGGTATCTTAATAAAAAGTAAAACTTAGCTGTTTAAAGAAATAAACTCCATTAGCACCTATGACAGCAGTGGAACACCTGGTATCCATTTGGTCATTCCCAGAGGTGGAGGTCAGGAAACTTCAACTCTGCAAACATGTAAGGCCATAAAGCATAGCCAAGCTGACTAAGCTCTCTAAAGGGAGTCGGGTCAGGTCTCATTTCTTCTTGAGTTCACTTAGAGCCTTCTCCTAGAGACAAACAGGTCCAAGGTGTTGTCAGACCTGGTATTGCACATTTGCACAGGCTGCTTTTCACCTTTTAGTTGATGTTTCTACTAGAGCAATCTACAGAGCTTTGTAGCACTCCAGCCATATCCCAGTGTCTGGGGGAATTCTGTATGTTACTTGTATCTATTTCCGGTGTGTTTGCTCTCAGTTCATCACTCAGAACTTTTCTCAAAGCTTGGGTTCCATGGGCAGTATAGAAAGGATCCCAGGGGTTACACAGCTGTCCCTCTACATCTACTTATTTCAGCAAGGAAATTGAAGGAATGCCAGGAGAAGGTCAGACTCTTTCACTATTAAAAGAATATACCAAGCCCACTAAGAGTTTTCCAAAAGGGATAAGCCTTCATTGAAAGACCCAGAAAACACAGGAGCATTTCACATCTGAAGTCACTTGATACAGGGCAAGAAATGGGACTTTAAAATGATGTGGCTCCCTACTAACTCCCCCAGTAGATCTCCTACACCCCAACTATACAACACCAAAAATAAAAGCCTTTCCAGCCAAGACAAGACACACAGATCCGTATAGTTCTCTTTCATGGGCCACTCTTGGTGACTTGCTGCCTGGGAATTACCAGCCTCTGGAACTCCAATTCTATTGTGGGATCCAGCTCACCAATTCAAGAAATCTATGCCCATGGATTTTGGAGTTACCAGAGAAACCAACTATTAATGTTATTTTTCATCTTATCTATAAACCATAATCTGAAACAAATATTCCTATCTTTCTAGGAACATTTCCAAGGATAAAGCAGACTATAAAAAGTACATGCAAAGTTTGCACATTAGTGCCAGGAGCTTCCAGCCTGCATCGTAAGTAGTTCAGGTCTGGGGGTTTTTCCTTGTATCTTGTCAGATTTGTGGCTTCTCACAGCACAGGAGTGTGAAGGGCAATGGCAGCTCATGTTCTCTATTCCTCCTGCTAATTCTAAAGTAGCTCCTATACATCTGATTAGAAGCATAGCCTCAAAAGGAAAAATGTCACCCTGGATTTAAGCGATGCTTTTGTATATTTATGGCCCCCCAATCTCTTGTGGAGCAAGCAAACACAGAGCTGACTCACACCTGACTGGCACACACAGCAGTCAGGGATACATCCTGCACAAACAACAGGCACTGTTCAGCTCGAGAAAATTCAGCACCAGGAGGCTGAGTGTGCTTGCTAAACGAGTGAGTTAACAAATCCTAGATGCTTCTTTTTCTACTGTTCCAGATGCTTGGAATTTGGATTCTTGGCCTGTTTCTGCTCAGTGCAGCAGAAGGTAAGCATGTGGGGTTAGTGTTTGTACTGCCTTTCTATGCTGCTGTATTTTTCACCTATTTTCTTGATATTATTCTACATGCTGGTGCCTTAAAACTTACTGATTGAGGTTAATGTGGTTCACTTTTGCGTACAGGAATGGTGAGATGAGAATGTGCATGTTGCCTTTCTTCTCTACTCTGGGAATTCTGCCCTAGGAGTGAGCAAGAAAAGCTGCTGTGCGTGTTTCCTATCTCAGAACAAAACTATTGCTCTACTAAACTAAATGGGGAATTATTTCTTGTATTCTTATTAGTGACAGAAATAGAATGAAAGCCAGGGCCAGGGGCTGGAGGCAGTCTAGTGATGGCATAGCTTTGCATTTAGCAGAAGATACTGGTTTGTGTAGTATAAGACTTCTCATCTGCAGTCAGCTGTTCAGCACAGTCTCAATTTATTGCTGTTTATCTGCAATATTTTGGCTTGGCATTAGGAGAAACTCATCAGCTGTCTCTGCCTTGGGCAAAGCAACAGCTGGGGGAGGATACCAAAGGTATTGCACAGGATACCACAGAGGAACTCCTCTGAAGATTTTGCTGATGATCAATAGGGTGGCTTCTCTCCTTGGGGTAAACTGCAACCTCTCAAGATCTGGGAAAAGGCAACTGCTGGTCTTGGCTTTCTGTAAACTCTGGGATTTTCAAGGAAAAAAAGACCCCCAGAGAAGCCATGCTATGAGTTCTGACTGTTCCATTTCTCTACTCATTCATACATTATTGTTTTGGTCTTCCTGCTACAGGCAAAGAAGTTTGCTATGAAAGGCTTGGGTGCTTCACAGACGATGCGCCATGGTCTGGGACTGTAGAAAGGCCAATCCACAAATTACCCTGGAAACCAGAGAGTATAGACACTCACTTCCTCCTGCACACCAGAGAAAACAATGGTGACTCTCAAGTAAGAACTTCTGTGGTTTAAACATTAGTGAATCACATGCAAAAATTGTTAATGAACACAGACTTCAGCTGTGCTCATTAAAAGTGTTAAAAACTGGCCAAACCTCCACTTTATTCAAACGATCACCTCTTCCAGCTCCTTAGCAGGGTCCCCACTGGGAACTACTGGGAAACTGAGCATTTTGGCGTAATTGTTTTCCACAGATAAAATCAAAACATGCTGAAGTCTTGTCTGCTGTAAGATAGGTGTCAAAGCTTGCTTCCAATGGAGATACACATAAGCCTTTATGTGCACTCTTGCAGATGAGTTTGCATAACTTTTAAACACCTGCACAGATAAGCAGTTTAGGTCTTTGCAATTTTGAAAACTTATTTACAGAAAGCAGATTTAAACGTTGATTAAGTTCTTATCTATGCTAATTTAATTATTTTTAAATCTACATTAATGTAGGAGGTGTCTGCTATTGATAAGTCAACAATCGAGGTCTCAAATTTTAATGCAAGCAGGAAGACCAGATTTATTATCCATGGATTTATAGACAATGGAGAAGAAAACTGGCTGTCAGACATGTGCAAGGTAGGTACCAAAGGGACACCCTTAGTTTGCATTTATAGATACATTCATATAACTTGTCTGTTTTCTCTATTTCTAACCAATTTTTCTCATGGTATTTGTAGTGATAAGAAAGCTAAAAATAGTTCACATTTTCGGATTGTTACCAAATAGAATACGTAGCTTTGCACCTTGAGGAAATCATGAAGTAAAATGCATTCATCTTTTCTCTTTAGTGAAGTGAGTGACAAGAAGATTTGACTCAGTAAGTGCCCTTTTTCTTGGTAGAAAGAACACAATCCCTGGAGCAAGATACTGGCTAGGATCAGGGTGATTCCAGAAATAACTGCAGCCTCAGCTCCTGCATCCTATTTCTCCAGTCAAGAGAAGATTTCTCTTGTGGAAGCTCCATCAGGAAGGGTTGGGCTGCCATGTGGACTGGCCATTACCAAAGGCAATTAAAAGATATAAAAATGTACATCCAAAGGGAACCTCAAGGGGAGCATATCAAACAAAGCTTTCCATCTAGGACTTGCTATGAGCACTGAATGTAGTAAAGCACTCTGCTTTATTGATTTTTGTGCTAATTCCACAAATTATTTCTTAACCCTGTCCCTATGCAATTCCAGTTAGTGGTTTTCTCAAGTCCTCTAAACATACTTTTAATTGCAGCTGGAGCTAATGAAAGCCCCTAGTCATGCAGCACAGAGTAAAATACCAATTGAGGGCACTTTCAGGATAAGGTTTTTCAACCATTAACACAGCTACAGTTTTTAAAAATAATGTATTCCTATTTTACTTATGAGAACACTGTGAGGAACAATGTGAAACTAAAATCAAGGTATTTTGCATTTATTGCATCCCCATTGCCTGCTTCTTTCTGATGCTAGATCAAAAGAAAGGAGAAATGATGGATGATTGTGGATTTGTCAGTTAATAATTTGTTTAAAGTATCAGAAGCAGATTGATGTTTTTGTAATTTTCTGTCTTACATTTTGCACTCTTGAAATAGAGGTTTGTTTCCTGGAACTTCACAATCAATGAGATAGCTCACAGTTTTTTTCGGCTTGTCCCTTAAATCCATTTGATCAATTTTCCAGGATGTAGAGGCATGAGATAAATCCTTAAATTAATCTATTACAGCAGCCTCTATTTTATCACAGTACTCTAGTTTATATTTAGAAACAAATTGGCCTCAGTGAATCTTTTCAATGAGGAGTGGAGCAAAGGGGACTGTGAATACATTGATCCTCTTATGTGTATCTGTTACTTGCTTTCCTTCCTGTTAAGCAATAATCCTATCTGCATATTGATTTTTAGCACTTCTAGCATGGTCACAGACACTTTTATTGCCTTTTTTGTCCTTTGTCAGTTGTTGCCATATATTTAAGCTGCTAAAACAAAATACTTTTAGCCAAACAATCCAGCTCAATAGAGAAGAGTAAAGCTTCTGATTCTGTGGCAAAGTATCTGCCTGCATATATATATTTCCAAATAAAGCCATAAATCCAAAATGAGCACCAACACTTTATACACCATCTTATAAAATACCTTCTCTTTCTCAAGAGTCTGCATCAGAAAACCACTCTTGACTTTTACGATCAAAAGTATTCTAATTGAATTTGAGTTACAGTAGTACTTTTAAATCACTGAAGTGAATAGGTGCATAAGCAGAGCTCTTACTTCGTGTTACATACCAAGTTTGATTGAAAAAAAATTTGAAAGTTTCATTATGGATATTGTTTTCCTTTCTGCAAAAAATACTGCATTTGAAATGATTACTGCATTACATCTCAGCCTCTTTCAGCACTGTGTGATCACACAAACCCCTCTGAGCACACATCCATGCTACAGCTTTGCTTTTCAAATCATTCTCATACAAGTTCACACAAGATTTAGTAGCTGAGCCAGAATGACCTACATGAACTGATCCCATACCATTACCATGGTTTTTTACTTTTGTTTTACAAAACAGAAAATGCTGACTGTGGAAGATGTGAACTGCATCTGTGTGAACTGGAAGAGAGGTGCAAGGTGTCAGTACACGCAGGCATCAAACAACATCCGTGTCGTGGGCGCTGAAGTCGCTTATTTTGTAGATGTTCTCATGGTAAGAGTCTGCTGCTTCTATAGCTATAGCTGTAACACTGATTTGAAAGAAATACAGCTCTGGAACTTTCACAAATGTAGATGTAACCAGCAGAAAATATTGTCCTCTACTCCACGATCAGTTGTACTGAAAACAAACATTTTTTTTAAAGGAAACAAACATTTTTTAAAAAGGAGTGTACTGTGTGATAGCAGCAGGGCCTGCCAACTTGAGGAGAGGAAATTCTACAAGACATTCTCATAGTACAGCCAAAGAGTTACTCTGTAGATGTTAACAAATGCAGTGTAAAACTTTAAATATGCAGAAATTATGGAAATGGCAAACCTCTTTTTCATGGAGACAGAACCTACCAAAATCTACCAAAGAGCTCACAAGAACACCAGAAAACCAGCTGGCAGCACTGGCTGGGGACAAGCAGGACCCACCAGCTGCCTCAGGGAAAGCTGTGGTGGACAGTGCCCAAACCTACAGGAGAGACCCCCTTTTGCAGATGGCTTCACACTTAAATATGAAGTGAAGCTTGATCTGAAGCCTTCTCATAATCTAATTGCTTTCAACATGCATTTTCCATAAAAGAGCTATAAATAACTAAAATCAGAGTGTGTGCTGGGTCTAGCAGTGCTCTGACCCACATCTCACTCTCCACATCTGCACTGCAGCTACTGAATTCCTGCCCAAAAAGGCTGACTGCATCTCTCATCTCGTGCCCTCCCAGAGCTGTGCGTGGTGCTTAACCTGCCAGGTGTAACTGAGAGTTCCTGCCTGGCCTATTCTTGCAAGCCAGACAAGCATCCTGTGAATCTGGAAGGATACAGAGCCTCTCGGGACTCCTGACAGAGCTGTCTGGAGTTATAACAACTAACTATCCAAACCAGGGCAGCAGCTGAATAAGGAGGTTTGGAAAATGTGTGTTGGACAGAGCTGGCAAAGAGATGCTGGAATCCTGTAGGAGTTCCTGAGTCAGCAGGCAAATTGAAAGTGGTTTTCCAGCCCCTTTTAAGTCTTCCCTGTTGCTGATGCAAACAGACATGGCAATGTTTATTGCTGTTTTCTCAGGAGGAATATGGATACTCTCCAGCTGACGTGCACATCATTGGCCACAGCCTGGGAGCACACGCTGCTGGCGAGGCCGGACGGAGGCGCCCAGGCATTGGCAGGATAACTGGTAATTAATAATTACCAAAGTAAAAATAATAAATAATTATTAATTATTTATTAATAATAATGATCAGTGACTGCAGCCACACCCACACCAAAGCCACCAAACACCACCCTGCTGTTCACTTTCTCTTGTGATTCCATCTGTGGACTGCAGTGTAGTCAGGGGTAGTTGGAATATTACGGAAACCAGCCCTTTCACACCGTACACCAAGGAGCAGGGCTGTGCTAAGTGGGGGAAAACTGTGATGATTATTTTGCTTGCACACGTGTTACACAGCAAAGGGATTTTTTTAATGTGTTCAGCACCTCCAGAGGTTAAAGCTGTGGGTTTGATCTCCTTATTCATCATGTAGGCAATGCCAAGGGCTTTGTGCAGAGTGGCCTTTCATGCATAAAAGACAATTTTGGACATTATTAACAAAAAACCCTTTTCAGTTGTTATTTTTCCTCGCG
Source organism: Rhabdornis inornatus (assembly GCA_013397075.1). Taxonomy (NCBI): domain Eukaryota; kingdom Metazoa; phylum Chordata; class Aves; order Passeriformes; family Rhabdornithidae; genus Rhabdornis; species Rhabdornis inornatus. The sequence continues at coordinate 1,220,663 of VWZS01010874.1, read as the reverse complement.
GATTTCAGTCTTGGTGAAACTTGGACTAATAGCCTACAAAATTCAGTTCAAAAGCAAACCCAAAATATGCTGCCTAGGGACAAGAAGAGATGCAAGTATAAGGCAGCAAAAAACCTGTGCAATTTGCAAGACTTTACAAGCACCTGAAATTGCTGCAGCAATTTGGGAAGCAAATTGATTCCATTTTCTGCTAGGTTCAAAAGCATTGCTTCAAAACGAGATGTTTTTCCCAAAATCTAGCTGGAGCCTGACGTAGGCAGGCAGGTTTCAACACCTCCAAGCAGGTGGGGTGCTATCAGCACAAATTGCTCTGGGTACTCTCAAGCAAGGGACTCTAGAAACCTTACACATGGATCAGTTACTTGGGATGCAGACACAGTAACCTCTGTTTGAGCAATGTTATTAAACAGAAGTTCAATTAAAAAAAAAAAGTTAATTCCAAGTGTTGGGATTCAATATTGATGCATGCATGTAAAGCAGTAAAATTTAATAGGCTTCTCATAGGTGACTTCCTGGGAGAAAAGCCACTTGGTAAGAGACAGCACACATCCTCATTTTATTAATGCCTATATTACTTAGATATAAGGAACCATAGGCAACTATATTTGTGATATTTATTACATAAAATCAATCGATAAGTAAAATGATTCTACACCTACATCTCTTTCTTTATACATGACACTACTCTTTTTCTCTCAGGACTGGACCCTGCACAACCTTATTTTCAAGGCACTCCAATTGAAGTCAGACTGGATAAATCTGATGCAGACTTTGTTGACGTTATCCACACAGACTCAGCTCCCACAATCCCCTACTTAGGTGAGTATGCAGCACTACTGTACTGATTATTTATTATTTACTGCACTGAATTATTCATGCCCTGTGGCATTTAAGTGTTCTGATTGTTCACCGAGGCTGTTGTGCTGTGTCAGAGCAGAACAAATTCACCCCTTTAGTCACCAACAGCTCTCGTTGCACAGGCAAACTCGACGCCAGCAGCTACAGGTGTGAGACAGCATTATTTTAAAACATACCCCTGTTTCAAATGCTGCAGGTTTTGGCATCGGCCCAGCTATAGGACACATTGACTTTTATCCAAACGGAGGAGAGGAGATGCCCGGGTGTGGGAAGAACGCTGTTTCACAGATCGTAGATCTCGATGGCATCTGGGAAGGTAAGTGTGCTGTTTGCATTACAAATTCAGGGGAAGGCCACCCCTCGGAGTGTAGCCACTCATCTTTCCTTAATTCAGGTGTTCTACATTAGCTTTTGGTGTACCCACCAGCGATGGCAGCTGCAGACTGCAGTGAAACTGTTAAAATGCTCGAAAACACACCCCTTTTCCAGAGCTTATTAAAAAATAGACAAGGCAAAGGGTTTGCCGCTGGAAAATGTGTTTCCTCTAAAGGATCTAATATCAGAAACAAAAGTTGCTGGAGCTGTGCCAAAAATTTTGGAGGGTCTTTAACACCACATTGCATTTTGTGTCCAATTGCCCAGCAGCAGCACTGGTGGAACTGGGCAAAGATGCTCACAGCTCCTCCTGGGAGAGTACCTTCAGCTGAAATTCTTCGGAGATAGAGCAATTAATTCGATTCCTTGTTAAATTACAGATTACAATCAGCGTTGCGTTGAAGTGATGTTGATGTCATTGTGTCTACTTTTAGGCAGCTAAAAAAAGATTGGCACGTGATTGCTCAAATACACTGTTCTTTGTTGTTTTACGTGGTTCTAATAAAATCTCTACCATAGGGTTCCTATGGATCTTTCTAAAATTAGATTTCACATAAGATTAAAAAAATAAATAAAAATACCCGAAGATTTCTGCTGTAGAGATTTTTCAGTACGTTATCTGAGCTTTTTCTTACACTACTGCAAACACCTTAAACTCTGGGAATCCATTAACTGGTTTGTGATAGCTAGCAAGCCTTTTACTCCAGGTTTTATTCAATGCAGCTGGAGGCATTGCTTTTTCATTCTCCCTCCTCCCCGCCTTTTTTTTTTTTGATATAGTAAACTTGTTATCAATAATGGGGAATTAAAGCACAAAGAAATAAATGCGTAGTACATGGTCTTCTTTTTAACCTAAAGTCAGGAAAATACAGGCAACACAAAGGAAAATAATATATTCATTATTTTAATTTTAAGAGTCTCCCTTTCTTAAGCAGCCCCCAAATAATAATAATTTTGTTTTGAAGCCCTCAGCTGGAGCAAATCAGCACTGCCCTAGGAAGTTCACTGTTAAATACTTTTCATTTGGTTTTCTTTTGTTATGGTAATGAAACTGTTGCCTACAAAAGACCTGCTTCAGGCAGCTCTCGTTTCTATTGTTAAACTCGGTCAGATTGCTTGAATAAGTGTTTTTTGAGGGGCAGGGGCTGGGCTGAGCTGCACAGTCGGTCTCCACAAAGCATTTCAAGTTTGCATTTTATACCTGTTGAGCCAGTGACATTCCTTAGGGCGTGAGTGCATCAGACACAAGGAAGGTTCCAACTTTATGTTTGATGCTCCAAAACTGTGATGAGGCTTTTGAGGAGGAATGATGCATGGCAATGGCGTGGGTTTCTTTCCCTGAGTGGGAAGAGAAAAGGAAAATTAACCCGGGGTCATCTTTCCATAGGAACTCGGGACTTTGTGGCTTGCAATCACTTGCGGAGTTACAAGTATTATTCGGACAGTATCGTGTACCCTGATGGATTTTTAGGCTATGCTTGTGCTTCATATGATTTGTTTCAATCTGTAAGTATTTCTCAGAGCTTCGGGATGGACCCTATTGAAAACATTATTAAAAATTAATCCTTTGACTGATTTTATTTCTTTTCCTTGGCTGGCTGGATAATGCTATTAATAAATATATTTGTTTTCATCAGGGAAACTGTTTCCCATGCCCAGAAGAGGGATGCCCAAATATGGGTCACTATGCAGACAAATTCAAGGGCAAATTTACAAGTGATTTCGTGAAACTTTATCTGAATACTGCAGAGGCCAGGGATTTTCCTCGTGAGTTTTGAATGCTTCCATTGCTACATACTCTTTGTAAAAATTTTATTTTCCTGTTTGACAGTTAACTTTAGCAGATGAACAGATCTCATCACAGTGCAAGTCTTCGTGCTTTTTCCTCTTTTGCTCCACCACCAATGCCAGTTTAGGGCCCTACAGTACAAGAAAGTTGCTGACAAACTCTGGAGTCTTTTGGAGGTTACTGAGACGTTTAGTGGATTGCAAGCTTCAAAGAGAAGGGAGGAAAGACAATGCACAGAAGTTGCAGAAAGGGAATTTCTTATTAAACAGCATGAAAATTACAGTCACACTGGCAGTGGTTAAATGCAGGAAGAGGGGCCCAGGAAAGCTGAGAAATCTCCATCGTTGGAGATGCCAAAAACTGCATTTGACAAAGGCCAAGAAGAAGCTGATTTCAGAACTGGATGGACAAAATGACCTCTTTTACAACCTCAGTTATCCTAAACACCAGCTCTCACAACACACTGCTTAGTTTACCCTTGTAACCACAAATCAGAATCTTCTTGAGCTCCTTTTGTTAATTGCACAATAAAAGGAAGTTCCCACCCACAAAAATTATTTTCCTGGAGCTTCAGAATTTTTTTGTGCTGCTTAGATTCTGCATCTGTATTTATCCCTAACACCCCTTTATTTCCAGCTTCACTCTCTATGAAAACCTTCATGGCCAAAATGCTGAGATCTGTATCATATTTAATATGATATGGACCCGTTTTCTCTTTTTTTCTCTCCCAGAAAGTAACACAAATGTCCTCCATTTCTCGTGTTGATCTCACTAGGACATAACAACAGATTTGACTCACTGGTGTTTTGTATCTTCTGCTCTCAACTATACTGTACAGACAGAAAAACAACCTAGAATTTGATATTTTGTGGACTGTTTCTCCCTGGGTACTGTCTAAGTCACTGTATTTCTTCTGTGTAGTTTGGAGGTACAAAATAACTGTGACCCTCTCTGGAAAGAGCAAAGTAAGAGGATACGTAAATGTTGCCCTGTATGGCAGTGATGGGAACACAAAGCAGTATCAGATCACCAAGTAAGTTAAAAATTCAGTAGCAAAAAACTTTTCTTCTAGAACTCTTAATTGGTATTTGTAATTAGTAATTCTGTTTAAATTGATCTTATGAAGAGAGAAACAAAAAGGCAGAACATCAGGCCCACCTGCCTTTGCTGCCTCTGAAAAACAGTGATTTGGGATGAATTACATCAGAAATCTGGCAATAATATTGCTACCATATAATAGGAAAAACATTGTCTCTCTGCTAAATTTCTACCCTCTTGCCATCACAGCAGAATCTTTGACAAGACTGGTAATTAAAAGTAAATGTTGCCATGCCTCACATCCATAAAATGCTGTTTTTCACAGGGGTTCCCTCAAACCAGACAACACTTACACAGCCTATATTGATGCAGAAGTTAATGTAGGAGAAGTCACCAAGGTTAAATTCCTTTGGAACAACAACTTGATAAACCCAACTCTTCCTAAACTGGGAGCTGCAACTATCACAGTAGAAGTTGGAGAAACTGGAAAAGAGTAAGTATATCCATGGTGAAAATCTTGAAAGTTACTGGAGAAGATAAGTGGCAAAATTTTAAGTGGACTGGGAGCCTTTTCACAAGGCATTTATTTAAGGCATTAAAAGGAAAAGATCCCCAAGGAAACCTTTTCTTTCCTTCCTTTCAAGACACTGTTCATCCATAGTTCCATTCGCTACTACTTCAACCCTTTGCCTTAAATAACCTGGAAGATAAACTGAAAATCTCTCCAGGCTTTAAAAGAGTGAAATTTCTGTATAACCCTTTGGGTGAGAAAAATTAGTGCTGGCTTGGTTTGTCAGGATCATTCTTGCCAAGTTCCTATTGTCCACAAAAACTTATTTGTGGGTCTGAATCACTGTCAACTGGAACCAGCCAAGTATTCCATTGGTATTGGTGACCCCTAAGGTCATGACTGACTAAAGAGGATGGTGATAATAAACCCACCCTTCCAATGAGCAACACTAACACTTGGAGCCTGCACTGAAAGGCTATATATAGAGCTGAGTGAAAGAGGCTAAAATTGATTTCTCTAGACTTTGTGAAGTATGGCTTGGATGTTCACATTATAGAAGCAGGATTTACTGATCCAGTTTTACTAATTTTCCTGGACTTTTAAACATTAATTCCTTCCATTTCTTGATCAATTATTTTGTTACATCCACATAATGAGTTGGTATCTAGGCCAGGAGGTAGAGTTTAAATTTTAGAGCCTATTTTCAAACACACAGTTAAAATTACATCACTTAAAAGACAACAGGGGAGGTGGAAACAGTTTCAAGCAAAGTGAAATAATTACGTCCAAGTAGCACCTGAACTCACCTTAAAGCAGAGGTCCTAAGTCTGGTTGTAGTTTCTAGTCACCAAACTCATTGCTGACAAAGTGTATTTCTGTAGATAAGAACTCACCCTTCTACTGACTTGTTGCCTTTGCACAAGTACTTGTGGCCAACTCTATAGAGATGGTAGCATAAAATCTGGGGAAAACCCCAAATCTGTAACATTAAAGTAAGGTGGGTAATGAAGCAGGATGAATACAGTCTATCAATGCTTTCCCCAGAGGTAATATTTCAAATTTAGAAGCTCAAAGTTTGTTCCGTTCAGTTGTCTCAAACGACAGATCAGGTTGTGTTAACATCAAATTAAATCCACTCGTACAATTCCAACAACTGCTGACAGCTCAAGGTGCTTTCATTTATTTTATCCTCAGGTACCATTTCTGTGGTTCTGGGACTGTGAGGGAGGATGTTCTCCAGACTCTGACTGCTTGCTAACCGCCTTCAGATCCCCAAATCCTTGCTACCAATAAAAGCATAAATCACTGGAATCTGCAGCTGTAATACTGATGGTGTGTGTTGTTTGGGGTAGGATTTTGCTGGTTTGGGACGCAGAGGTTAAGTCTGTGGATACCTCTCTATAGACAGAATTTTTAGAGTAGCTTTAGGGGTGAATGTGCCAAAAATTGAAGAATTCCCCTGATTTCAGCCTGTTTCAAAATAATTTCAAACAAGAGGAAAGGGGGCAGGTAACAGAAACAAATTCATTTCTGTCCCCATGTAATCCTGCCTCATGTCCCTCAGTGTTCTCAGAGGGTTTTGTCTCCCCTGCTATCATAGGAACCTCACAGATAAAACCTCACAGATAAAACCTCACAGATAAAATCTCACAGAATTGCTGGAGATCTACTGCTACACAGACCTGCTGCTCCTGGGGACCTTCTCTCTGGTTCCCTAGACTGGGGCACTCTGCTCTTTCTGTCTCTCTGGGTGACCTTTCCCCAGTCAGAACACCCTGTCCTGAAGGACATCAACCCCCTTGCAAGGCTTTAGGTTCTGTGCAGTGGTGGAGGTGGAAGCCAATTTATTGTGTGTTGGAGCACTACTTTTCTAGTATATAGAAAACAAACAAACAGTGGTTTTGTTTTTGTTTTGGGTTTGTTTTTCTTTTTTTTTTATTGAGTGTATTCTGCCAGCTCTCAGCTCTCACAGAGTGATGAGAAGGAGATAGGGGATGTAAATAATAGACAAAGAACCATCAGCACTAAAGATTAGCAACCTATGGGCATGCTCTGGGCTGAAGTAAGTTCTTTATATAAAAGCTGAAGTGTTTCTTGCTTTAACATAACTGAAGAGAATATCCTCCAGCAATTTCAATTTTAGTCAGAGACATGCAGGCTTGCTTTTATGCTTGAAAACCTTCTAAATTTCTTCTGCTTCTTGCCCAGATTAAAAGGTACTATTTGATTTAGATTAGATGTATGGAAGAAGTTCTGTATTATAGGAGTGTTAAAACTGGCACAGGTTGCCCAGAGAGGTGGTAGGTGCCCATCCCTGAAAATATTTGACTCCAGGCTGGTTGAATTTGCAGAATTCCTGGAGTATTCCCCCTGTTCCATTCCTTCTCTCCCTGGGCAGCTCCTGGGGCAGCAGCAAGTGCAGCAAGCATACAGCAGAGTTCTCTTTGTGTGTTTTTCTCCCAGCTATGCTGCCCAGAAGGACACTTAAAAGCTGAAATTTATTTTATCTCCAGTTTTTCCCAAATGTAGTCAGCCTTATAGTGGTAGAATAATAGAGTCAGGCCTAATAAATGCAAGGATTTGAGTTCTTTGTCCTGCATTAGGCTCTGGTAACTCCAGCTCTGGGTTGCTCCTGCAAAGCCTTCCCTTGGCTTTCCACGGCCAGAGTTGGGCAGGAGAAAGGATCCAGCCACAGGAAGAGAGGCTTTCACATTTAATCCAGTTCTTAGAGGAGCACACAAACCCTCTCCAGGAAGATAAATAGCTGTGGGTTTATGAATAGCCATAGACAGGGGAGCTGGAATCTGGTGCTGCATTTTCACGTACCCCCCATCCCTTTGGCATCTCCTGCTTCCTTCTGCGTTCCCTGTTTGTCTCTCCTAGGATTTGGTGTCCTGATCTCAGTGCCTCCTGCTGAGGAAACCTCAACAGGGTTATTAACTTCCTAACACTACAGAAGAGTTTCTCCTTTGTCTTTTGTTCCATTGCCTTGGAATAAGCAGATTCTTGCCTACACTATTGTTTTGACAGTTATGATATTCTCAGCATTATCCTTTGCCATAGCCACTTCAGCAGCCCATGTAATTTTAACAAACACCTAACAGAATCAAGACGTTAAAGTTGACAATAGCATAATAAAAAATCTCCTTTTAATAATGAACTGGAGCTGCCGTCATCCTGTTTTAGCAGAGTAAAATCTCTCCCCCCCTCCCGAACACTTTACAAAGCTATTACATAAAATGCAATGTTAAATGAACAACAAATTACTTTCCCTTTAGCTAGCTTTTAATGCTAATGGTGCTATTTATTCCTGACCTTTTGAAATATTAGATTTTTTAAATGACAACATAAAAAGAATTCTTGTTTGAAAACGCAAGCGACTTTAAACCACATGTTATTACTTGTAAGTATAGCATGCACATGCATCATTCATTTCAGTGTCCCATTTAGGGCTAATTGGTATATATTTCAGTTGACATATATTGTTCTCCTGCAAACGTGTCAAATTCCTTAACGATGGCGGTGACAAAAGCAGAATGCTTGAGATATATAAATTACGCTCTTTACCATATAATCATTCTTATCTATTGGGAATGGTATTTGTGACAAACCATACTCAAAAATACACAGCAAATTGATTTTTTTTTTTACTTCAATATTGCACCATTCACGGCAAGTCTTTGATTGCATCCTTAAAAGTAGAAATGTTTTGATTTTTATCTGCATCGTTTTGCGGCTTTTGAAAAGCTCACTTTATTTATTAAAGGAAGAGCAGCACAGCGAGGATCTTAAAATGCGTCTTTTGTTATCAGCACAAGAAAAAAAAAAGAGCTGTAATTGTGGATATAGAGTGAGTAATTTGGTGAAAAACACTTTGTGCTATAGTTTAGGTTTTATAATTCCTGCCAGAAATTACTATTATTTTGTTGGTGGGCAGCATCGCAAGAAGAATTTTAAATATTTTAAACATGGGAAGAACTTGGGTCATGTATTTCCATTACATTTTAGATTACCATGTACAACGCATTTTCCCCCTTTATCACAAATCATCTTAGAATTAGAGAAAAAAAATTAAAATTGAAGATTTCATGTGACTCTAATCATTGCTGCGATATAGCAGTGCTCGTTGTTGTCTTTAGACAATGCTGTCCACAGTCATTATTTTGCACCATAAATCAGTAGCATAATGAGGTTCTATCCTTCAAGAAATATTTGAGTGTATCTTAATTTGGCATGGATGAATTCTCCTTCCTGAATCTCTGGGTTTTTTTTTTTAATCTAGTTTGTCATGTTAGAGCTTTCATCACCTAGCCCCAGCTGACAGTGTTATGGCTGCGTATTTATTTCCATACCTTCCTGGGATGTGTCCTCAGAGGCTGCAAATAGGAATTTTATGATGTTATGCCTTGAAGGCTGTTTTTTCTTGATTTAAGTGTCGTTCCCAAACTGTTCTGCCCCACCCTCATCCTTCAGAAATACATACTATGTGTGGCTGTATTAAAGTGTGGAAAAACAAGGTTAAATTTGTTAACATCTTGTTGCTGATATAAACTAGGAGCAGTTTATTTGACAAAAGAGACATACACTGGAAAAAAATACCCTTTTTTGCCAAAGAAATTATATAATAAGTTCAGATACCATTTTTTTCCTAAAATTTGAAGACAAGAAGAAAGTAAGATGCATTCCCATTCTTTACTGGGTCAGCAGAGGGCAGTGGAAGAAAGGAGAGGGTTGATGTGATGCTCCAGAGCTCTAAATCAAAAAAATACTAATAGTGCCCTACATGACACTTACTTCTAAACTGTGCTTGCAGACAAACAGAGATAAGAAGCAAAGTACTCTTTAAATTAGTCTAAATGTTGTGCTCAATTGCACAGTAACAACTGGCTGGATACTGCACTTGCTATCACTTTGATGACCTCTATTTTGTGAGACCCAAAGACAAAAGTTGCATTCAAGTCCCTCTTTGTGCTCTGGCCCATGGAATTATTGTTGAGTGTTTATCCTATGAAAAATATTACCTTTAATCACATTAAGTAGATAATGCTTCATATCTAACCAATTAGGGTGGTGAAGAGGAAAAAAAAGGATCTAAACCTCCACAGTAATGCATTTATTCAGATAATAGTTCACATTATTGTAATTTGGCATATAATTTATATAACCTAAGTCTCAATTCCACATGAAAAATAACAGCAATGAACATTACTGGTGGCTTGAGTGCCTCAGCTTGGGGTGTGCGGTTTCAGAGGATGGATTCTCTGGGAGTCCTGATTATCCTCTTTGGAAAGAGTGCAGTCCTAAGTGCAGTACCATTTCTCACTCAGAAGAGGTTCTCCATGGAGGAGGAATACATACAGTCATCACCTTAATTATATGGATGCAAAACACAGGATAATCTTGTCCTGCCTGAGGTGATGGAAGAGCAGGACCAGCCCTTCCTCCTCCCAGCACGAAGCACTCTGTCTTCTGGCTACAGACTACAGAAACTACCACAGGAGCTGCTTAAAAATAAATTAAACAAACTCTGAGTTTAGACTAAGCTTTTGTGTACTGTCTTTAATTCTTTACCCAAACACCAGCCTTCTCTCTTTTGATGAGGGGAAAAAAATCAGGAGGGAAGTGTGCAAGGGTGCTCCACCACCCCCAGCTCTCACCAAGGTGCTCTCAGTCCCTCAGGGGATTCTCTGGCCTGACCTCACATCTCTTTCCAACCTTTCTCATCTCCCTCTTGCTTGCAGTTTGGAAATCAGTGCATCTGATTTCCAGTGCATTTTATAGCCCTGCCTTAAAGGATTTGTTTGCCCTCTGCACCCTCCCTCTGCCATCACCCATCTCCAAATCCCCACCTCCCACAGAACTCAGGGAGGGCTTGGCAGAGGAGCTTCTCCTCTTCGTTAAGGACAGACTGCAGATCCTCAAGCATTTGCTTTAACTCCAAAAGGAGCCAAAATATCTTTGCTGGGTCATGAAAATCAGCCTCTCATTCCCTCCCACAGAAACTGAATTAGGGAGGCTCTCCTGGTGGCTGTGACAGAGGGGACATTGTTAATGTGCTGGGTCTGAAGGGATGGCAACACAGCAGCAGCAGAAAGCAGCATATTTCTATTGCATAGGACTCTCATAAGGTAATAAAAACTTTTTTTTTAAGCAAGGAAAAATGTTAAAAGTGGAGAGCAGAGTGACTGCACCAAAGAATAATTCTCCTTTTGACCCACAGAGAAAGAGGTGCCTAATGAAAGTATATGATCACGGACAGTGTGAAGATAACTGTCTGATCAGATAATGGAATTGTTTTCAGTGATAAGAATGAATCCATTACTAATGCAAATAACTATAATAATTATAATTTGCGATACAGTAAAAATCACCTAGTCTACCTCCTCCTCTGACAGGAGACTGTATAATAAATTATAGGCTGAGAAAAAAAAATCAAAGGGATAAAGGTTAAAAGATTAAAAAAAATTCTGAAACTTAAATGCTTAACAGGGAAGTCAAGACCTGAAAGCAGAAATTGGTGCTATTAAATAAAGCAATTGTGAAGAATGAGATATTATGGAATTGATTAACAAACCAGAAACCAAGCATTTCCTCGTATCACTACCTCTTGTCACAGATTTCAATAATTCTGAAAGAACAAAAAATAAAGAGTTGGCGTATAACAAGGAAATTAATTATTTAAATGTAGGTGAATATGCTAATAGTACTCTGGGAAGATGAATATAACTTCACACACAAAAAGCCCCCAGAAGGTTCAATAAATTTGAGGAGTCTCTCCAGTTGCTTTTGCTTTGCTTTAGTATCCAAAACTGGTCCAGCTGTTCAGGTGTTTCCAACCAGAACTGCTCATTTACAGGGCAGATCTTTTAGGGTTTTCTGGGCACACCAAATTGCTCATACCAATCCCACAATCTTCATTGTTCCTGTGAGGTATTTTGGGCATGGAGACTGTAAATAATGCTTTATTTCAGCTTTAGAGGAGTAGAATAGAGCAGATGAAACAAATCCTGTGTGCAGAGTTCGCACTACAGTGAGCTGTTTTCTTGTTTACAGCACCTCTGCTTTCTCCACTGGTTAAGCAGAGAGGAAATAGTGATGCACAAGGTTTATCACTCACTGTTGGCATCAAAGCATTCATAGTGTTAGGTGATAGAGCATTGGGAATCTCCCAAGAGATCATGTGATTTTTCCCCAGCCGTCAATTTGAGTAAAATAGCTATTAAATAAAAGTCTAAAGCACTGTCTTCCAAAACTCTCCATTTAGATCTTCATTTTCCAAATGTCAGGATGTCCCATAACAGCCACACTAAAAGCCAGAGATTTTAATGGAAGGAGTGTGTAAGGGAGACTTAGACACCCAGAGGTGCTGATGTCTAGTCAAAAGTAGGGGTGACTACCAGATTAAATTAGTCTTCAACTCAGAGTGGAACCTGATTTTCTGTGGTTGGAGTATTTTCCTGTATTTTAAATTAAGAGTAAAAAGCTCAGTGTGCCCTGCCAAAACTTCCCCCTCAAGTCATTCAAGAAGTCAGAGATTTCTCACCCTCTTTGAAGTTTTTCATTGCAGCACTTTTTTATGCAGCTGAAAAGCTCGACACACTTCAGGCCAGCAAAGCACAAGTAGTTTATGAGAACCTCCACAGTACAGGAGTTCAAGGAAAATGCTTTAATGATGCAAATTCCAAAAGCAAAGCGAGTGGAAAACTCACAGTCTGCTTCACAACCATGACTTGTGGTTACCTCCTACGTGCCATTCATCCCGGACACACCCAGCCCATATAACATTAACTCCTGTAACAAGCTCCTAAGGTTTAAACACATACCTTTGAGCTTAAACACAAGAAGGCCTTTAATCAATGTTTGCAAAAGACAAAACCACAACGTGCCTCAAATCCCACATCCCATTCCATTGTTTGTTGATGCTTCACCAGGGCTGTTTTGGAGAGAGGTGCTCCCAACACCAGTCCTTCACGTGTGTTCACACAGAACAACTTCAGCATCACTTTCCAAATCTCCTCCCAGCAATAAGATGCTTATCTGCCAGAAATTAGCATCCACTGCCTAATCCTCAAAGCTCCCAACAGAGCCATAAAAAAGATCACAGGTCTTTAAAACGTGGTTGAAGGACCTGGGATTTAATTAAATAATTAGATTCAGGGCATGCATGAAACTGGTCTTCAGATATGTCAAAAGCTGTCAGGGCAGGAATGAGATGAATTGTTCCCATGTTCTCTAGGGGCAGGAAAACCACAGAGAGTCAAAGCTGACATTATGTAAGACTTCAGACAGATGAGGACAGTGAAACAAACAAACTGCCCAAGCAGGTGACACCATTTCAGCATCACAAGTTTTAAAAAAACAAAAGCTGGGAGTAGTTTAGGCAGAGCTAATATTGTTCTGCAGCAAAAGGTGATATATGATTGATGCCTGAAGTCCTTTCCAGCTATGTGCATCTCCTCTGATGCTCTGACAGAGCTGCAGTTGAAGTCAGCAAAAACACTGGATGGATCTGAACAGGGAAGAGAAAAATCCTGAATTATTATATGTTACTTGACTCTGAAGGGGAGAAATTAAAATTGCTTCAGTGGGATATAACCAGTGGGATTTGTCACATCCCCTGAGTTCTGTAACATCCTTGGTAATTGCGTGCTACTTTCTGATCTCCAATCTCTTGTGTTTCACCCATAAGACAAAACAAAAGAACTACAACATTAATGGAAGAGTGTTTTGGAACATCCTCAGTGATGTTACCTGATTCTTCAGCTGCCTTACACAATTATCAGGCTGAAACATGGACCTTGTTTCCTGAGTAGACCAATCTATTCTCCTGCCCACTGTGTAAGGAATTTTTCATGGACAAGTCCGTGTGTTCACAACACCCTGCAGATAGTACTGCTAGCCAGACCTCTGCCAACACAAAGATCATAGGGAGAAAATCATCTGAAGAACGATGCTGGAATGTTGCCTGTGGGAAAAAAACCACATTTAGATACAACTCCTGCATACATCGTGCAGAACCAGCACCTTCTCTGCTGGATTCTGCTCTACTTATAGCTGATTTCCTTCAACTCCACTCATTTTGAGGAGTCAATAGTCATCTAGGCAAAGTGTTGGTGGGGGTACACAGGCTGAGAAAACAGATCCATGCTTGTCACAAGATGAAAAATAAACCTTCTGAGCAATCCGTTCCCTGCAGTGCTTGAGCTGCAGCCTTGTGTGTGTCACCAAGGCACGCCTGCAGGGAGAGAAGCACCAGGGCAGCACCGAGGCTGCTCTTTGGAATACAGAGGAAGAGGATGTGCTCAGTCTGGTGTCTGCCCTTATCAGCTGATGGCAGATAGAAGCTCCTGCTAGAGGTGCAGAGATTACTCCTCAAAGGGAAGGAAATACTCCTTGTTGCCCTTAGGAGAGTCACCTTTCCAACTCCTTACACTGCTGCAGTTCAACAAACCCTGGCAGTCACAGCTCTGTCTCACCACTCTCTGCTTTGCTTTGGAACCATCCCTGACCTTGTAACTGCTGGAGCACTCCAATGCCTCTGTTCTCTGTTCTAGCACATCCAGGTCCTGCTTATGCATCTCTCCAGCCAATTCCTTTGTTTCCTTACACTCTGTCTGCTATCGTCCTCCTTTAATGTCTTGGCTCTACTGCAGCACACAATATTCCCAGAGTAAGCTTGGATTTATTTTTCATTTCTCTGTGTCTGTGTCAGCTCACCTGTGGACACTGATAGAAGGATCACAGTGGCTGCAATCTATCAAGTTCTTAATTTTTTTTGCCATTGCTTGGTAATGAACACCATGGCCTCGTTCAGTAACTTCTGCTCTGGGCACAAAGCCAGAGCTCCTGGGATATGGCATCTAGTAAACTTTTCCCTATCATTACAATCCCTGAAAAATTAGAAAATAGGTACTACTTTAAAATCATAGCCACCACCTAATCAATTGTACATTAACTAAAGACAATACAGAATTTCTTGGTTTGCAGAAAAATGTTTGCAGTTAACTGACTCAATATATGGCATAAGGATGGCACAAGACAGTTTTTGCTGTAAGAAATTGATCTTTGCATCTGAACTGCACAGGCTGTGGTGGAAATTTCTTCCTTTTTTTTTGAACACTCACGTTCCAGTCTCTAACTTGAAGGAAAAAAACACAATACCTTATTGTGACTCTGCATTGATTCCACCACAAAAGTGTTTTTAATTGTTAGAACACAGCAAGGAATGAATGAGAACTAATAAAACAAAATTTATTCCTAAATAAAAGTAATTTCAAGACTGGCAAAAACCAGGCCTGAATTCCTGTCACACAAAGCATTTGCACTTCTCACTAATTTACCCAGGCTGCATCTCTTGAAAATCAAGCTTTTGCACTGAGTAAAGGAGCTCTGAATCCATAGTCCCTAAGACAGAGAGCTGGATACTGCTGTCAGGGAGGCCTTTTTACAAGTTGTTTTATTCCATAGCTGTTCACACGGATGCAAAATCTGCAAATTTCTTTAAGGTCTTACGTGATTTTGTAGAACCAACAACTTACACAAAATCCCTTCTATCAAGATGAAGCCTTAAAATTTAGAAAAGTCCAGTGTAAGGACCAAATTCTGAATGCAAACACATGAAACTCCACTGGAATCTTCAGCAGTGTGGAAGAACAACGAAAGCAGAATTTGGTTCTTAATGTGTCTCTGAAGACTGTAATTATATTTCCCATTGTACTAGTAACATTAATTGAATGTTTAGCTGAAATCAAGTTCATTACAAGTTAAATACAGTACCTAGCCTATTAAGATGGTGTTTATAATTATAGTCATAAAGCACTTGTAAAACACCTTCATTGCAGCAAATAGGTGGAAGTTGGGTGTAGTGGCTGCTGAAGTATCTCAGTTCACTCTCTGCATCTTTGCAGCGTCGTGGACCAAGGTCACTTGTGCCACTGAATCACCTCCAGAGCTTGTGCCAACACCACTGAATTTCAGAGGGACACAGCCCACAGCTGTTAGCAGAAAAATGTAATACTGCACAAACTGCTGTGCAAGGGGTTTTTTCAGTGCAGCTGGACCTCACTGAACATCCCTAGATCTATAAAGAGGCACATTCTCATGCTAATATACCTAATTACTGGCCAGCTTATTGGCCTGATAATGCATTTTTAACAATAAAACAGTTTTTAATAATACGAGACCTAAGAGATTACAGTTCTCTTTGATATATCAGATTTTGTATTTGATTTCCTGGCTCTCTGAGAGCATCATTACGGAAAATATATGATCTACTTTTGGTATTGCCCAAATTCTTTCTGCCTGAACTCCAACAAACACCTTACTCAGAGAGCTACACCAATTTTGCTGGGAGCTGAGTCACGAGCAGCAGTGAAGTTCCACCTTAGGCACATAAGTGACTGAAGCCATACAGACAGTTGATGTCACTTCTGCTCAGTTACACACATGAAGGAGCACCCAAATTCAAGCATAACCACTTGGCCTGCCTCACTTTCATAAGAAATTAGGTTTCTTTTTATAGCCATTTTCATAAGAATAGCAGCACCCAAAAAGAGGAATTGGTTTTAAGGTATTTTATTTGACATGATTGAAGACACAAGAACACTCAAGATACAATCCAGACAAGTTGTGAACAGCTCCAAGTATCAGTGAAATCTGAATTTATCTTGCACAGAGGTGAACAAGACCACAATGGTTGGTTTCATAATATAGTTTAAGACTATTTCAAGCAGGTGAGTACTGTGACATTATGCCCAACAACTTTTATACTATTCATCTGCTTAAGCCACTTCATACCATAAATATGCAGCTTATCTTGGCTATTAAATCTCTGCAATATATAATTAGCCTTCTCATAATAATGCATTAAAACTCCTGTATATGAATATTGGTATGCTTATACCAATGCAAACTGTCCTAACCACCACTGCACATTTATCATATTCTAGCACAATTAATCATTCCATCACAAATAGCTGCTAAATTTCAGCCTAGAGTTCAGTAACTTGGACCCAAACTTGCAAGTTGCTGCTTAGAGCAAAACTCCTGCCAAGACCTTCTGCTTTCCTTTTGGATAGCTGGCCTTGTTGTCTTTTCAACATTAAGTTGCACAATGTCATCTGAAACCCCTACCAAAAAAAATGTTCTGCAGGGGAATGTCCTGCCAAAGTATCACAACTACAATTCTAAAAATGCCTCATTTCCTAGTAAATTTCATATTAATTTTACAGCCTAGCATCCTTTATCAAAATGGGCATCCATGTGCCTCTTACAATGTAAAGTTGTTTTATTGGGTTATAGTCTACAGACCACAGCATAATATTCTACTTTACAATTCTAATTCCTTAGTGAGATAAGCTAATTCTCCATTCTGAAAGAGGGCAACAAGGACAGCTGGGACTTTGTTCAGTAGTTCAGTGCTCTGCAAAGGTAAGTTTGATAGTGTTCTCATCAGACTGAAGGAGGAAGTGCAAAAAATATGTAAACCATGTTTTACAGTCACAGAGATTTCAGCAACAAGCCCCTGCCTGGATCCAGATGGGATCTTACAAAAGGTGAACTAGAAAGGGCAGAGGATCACTGCTGTGCAGGGAACTGTGCTTCAGAAGAGCTGCAGAAAACACCTGTAGCTTTCTTTGCAGACAGGCTGGAAACAGCACAAAAATCAGGGGCCACCTGATCTTGTAGGTCACCTCTTCTTCACAGGGGAGACAGGGGGTGGCAGCCACTCACTGTGTTAAGGCCACTGAAAACAAATCTGTGCAGAACTGGACAGATTCAGCTTAACATAGCATGCAAAGACAGCAAAGCCTATTTTTCTATAATAATTTTGTTTTTTGGCAGGTGGAAGTGGTAGACAGACTGTGTCTTACCTCAGCTACAATACAAGAGTGTTGCCTGGCTTTGGAAGGTAGTTTTTCATTTGTTGTTGTTGTTTTTTAAACTAGAGAAGATCCTTATTAAAAACCCAAAACCCAGTGAAGAAGCTGTATACCCAGATTTTACAATCTGATTTTTGGTTTTACAGGAGGATTCATCCATTATTATGAAGAATTGCTGGAGATGGTCACCATCTGAAACAAAGAAATGAAAACCCCAGCAACAGACTATTGCATTTGTGTGATGTGCTTAGCTGGTATGACTTGCATTGCAGGAAGAATGTTGTATTCTCTGACACACCAACATTTCTTTCCTATTATTATAAGATCGGCCTTTTACATTTCATATCTTACCATCTTTAAAAGCCTATAATTAGAGAAGCTGATTGAGAAACTGTGTTATTTAAAATTAACAGCTGAATGAAATCAACAGAGGCAAAGTGCATTTTTATACAAGAAAATAGCACTGTAGAAAGAAAGAGTCTGTACAATATTTAAATATTGTATATACATAAAATTATATTGTTCATAACTCATCTTAAAGTTTCTCTTGTTTGTAAACCATGGAAAGCAACACACACAAAAAAATTCCCAGTATTTAGCTTTTAAAGCATTTAGCAGGCAGCAGGAAATCGACTGCTAGCAAGCACACTTTGTAATTATAGAAAGTATCCAGCAGGATACTTTGACTAGCATTCTTCATAGTCCTTTATTTATTTATTTATTTTAAAGCTGAATGCAGAACTCATTTCCCATTCAACCAGGGAATTCTGCAGGAGACACAGAAAACTCAATGACAAAATGCAGTGGATCAGTTCTGCACCTCTCTACTGTGGGAAAACTCCAGAATAAACACAGAAAGTTTAAGTGCAGGATTGGAACATAAATTAATAAAATAACTGATAAAGCTTTAATCTCCCAGAAGTGTCAGTAATGGATTTAACTCATGCTCAACTTTTTTTAAAAGGAAGTTTTAGGTTAATAATTAATGTTGCAAAGTTTTGAAAATGTAATGAATTCCAGCAGGTAATCAGGCAGCTCTGTATAAATGCTCTGGAAAGTGTCAGCATTTTAGGGTGATTCTACAGATTGGTACCAGTCTGCTAATTTGGAGTGAAATCAGGATTTGAATCTGAAGTTGTCAGTTCATGGCAGATACAGAATGTAGGTTTCAGAAGTTTTCCTCCTGTAGCATTTTGCAAAATAAAAACTACTCTAGCTGCAAAAAAAATTTGCCAGGTGAGCATGCTTAAGGAAACATTTTCACAAAGTTGTTATTTGGAAAACAAGATGCTACCATGGCCATCAGTGCATTTCTCCTGTATCAGGAGCTCCGTGCTCACTGCCAGGTAAGGAATGCTTTATTTAATGCTATTTGTAGTTTCATTCTATTGGCTTCTGCCTTCCACTTCATTGGCCATTCAACTCAAACCAGCAATATATTTTACTGAATTAAAATGTTTGCTACAAAAAATATATTATGGTACTTCTGATCTAAGTATTTTGTCTCTTCTGAATTGTTTAAATGTTTCTGGACAGTCATCATCTAGCTGTGCTTCCAAATCTTAACACAGGAATGAACAAGAAAAGAAATACAACCACTTCGGGAAGTGCTTGATAAAGCAGATAGGTCAGAGGGATGTTGACAGGCTGGAGAAATGTGCAGACAGGAACCTCATAAAGTTCAGCAAAGGCAAGTGCAAAGCCCTGAACCTGGGCAGGAATACCCCCATGCACCAGGAGAAGCTGTGGCCCAAGTGTCTGGGGAGCAGCTTGGCAGCACAGCAGCACCTTGGCATTGTGGCAGACACTGAGTGAGGCTGAGTGTGAGCCAGCAATGTGCCCTTGCCATGCAGAATGCCAGCAGCCTCCTGGGCTGCACTGGGAACAGCACTGTCAGCAGGTCTAGCAAAGCCATTATTCCCCTGATTCAGCCCTGCTGAGACCATGTCTGAGTGCCAGGTCCAGCTCTGTGCTTCCCAGGACAGGAGACACGGACACACAGCACCGAGACCAGCAAAGGGTCACAAAGGGCAGGAAGGGATTGGGGGGTCTCTCATGTGAGAAGAGCTGTGAGAGCTGGGGCTGTTGGACTCAAGGAGGCTCAGGGGATTCTAGGAATGTGTGCAAATGCCTGAGAGCAGGCAGGGAAGAGGATGGAGCCAGACTTCCCGGAGGTATCCAGTGAAGGAGCAAGGAAGAGGCAATGCACACAAATTTAAACTCGAGAAATTCCTTTTAAGCATAAGAAAAAAACTTTTGCAGTGAGGGTTGTCAAACAAGTTGCCTGGAGCTTAGGGATCTCCATTTTGGAGACAATAAAAATTGGAAAAAGCAACTTGTTCTGACTGATACTGCTTAGAATGGAGAGGTTTTAGATAGTCAATAGATGTCCCCTTCAAGCTCAACTACTCTATGATTCTGTGGTTTCAGATGGAGACTAATAAGTTTAGAAGACCCAAAAGAGAAATAGGCTTGTTCTTGATATTATTTTCTGAAGTATAATGAGGGTAATGCTAGCTAATTAATCCAACACCTTGTTGTGAGAGCTTTGACAACAAAGACCTTGTTTTCAAACTGAAGCAACCAACATTAGGCCCCCAAAACACATATGTATTTCCTAAATATAATTTTAAGGATTTCTGGGGATTTTCTTTACTCAGAATTTGAGTAATTTAGATCCTATTTCTTTGAGTCGTTGATTTTCAGCACTTTAAGTTCTGAAAGCACTGGGCAAAATCAAAATACAATAAATCTGCTAATTTGTTCCCATTGCCAGAGGATGGTGCTGTTTAAACAGATATCCCACACAGATACACCCCTTACAACAGCCACATGGGTTAGTGAGTTTTTCTCAGGAGGAAGAAGAACAAGGCAAAGAGATTACAACTTGGGATTTTTTTAACTAACCTTCAGGACCCAACAATAATCAGTGTTTACTTTATAAAGGTAGATCTTTAAGCATGCTTGAGTAACTTGGTAATTTTTACTACCTCTGGAACTTTTGCTCCCCAAACTTTTTAAGGGTCTTTCAAAATGCAGTCCTTGGTCACCAAAGGACACAAACACAACTTACCCCACCTTACTAGCTGTTCTCATATAGCCTGCTGAAATTCAAGGCGATGACATGACAGACAGAAAGTCGAAAAACGGAACGGTGGAAGATCAGTCTCACAAACAGGCTGTGGTGGGGGGAAAGGGCTGTTAGTAATTTAAGAAATCAATACCAACTTTGACACTTTTAGAGGTCGCAACATCAACAGCCATGGCTTTGATTTCAGTGTCCCCAAACTGCATCAGCGTTTTGATCTCACGCCGGCTGGGCACAGAAGCGTCAGTTCCCGTCAGATCCAAGCGCAGGGTGCCGCACTTCTTCACGCCGGGCTCGGTGATGAAGCTGACGTTGTCTTGCTCTGAGCTGTAGATATTGATCACTATTACTAACTGAGAAGGCTTGGCAGGTGTGTAACTGCGTGTCACAGTCTCTCCCAGGGCTACAGACTGGTCGGCTGAGATGAATTTGTCGAAGACGTCGGTGCACCAGCGCGTGCCGTCCTTGACAAGCAGCTTCTCCGCGGGATGCTTGCCCTCCACGAAGCGGTTGAGCACCCCCACGCCATAGGTGAGAGGGGAGCGCCGCACCTTGATGACAGCAGGGTCGAGGCCAAAGAGAACAGCTCCTTTGAGGATGGTCAGACCCACATCCTGGGGGATGATGACCCGGCACCTCGAGCCAAAAGCGCTCTGCACGGCTTGCTGGAGCAACGGGGACTCGGCAAAGCCGCCCACCAGGAACAGGAACTTCACATTGGTCACCTCTGGCTTATCAAACACTTCACCTGAACAGAAACAGAGACTAATCAATAAAATCCACTTTAACAAGGCAATGCAAGTGAAAATCCCAACGTCTGAGTGCTCTGAGTGTTCCACGCACACGATCTGAAACTGCCACATCCGTGCCCACACTGCCACCCTCAGCATGCACCAGTCCCACTTCTGTTATCTCCAGTATATTTCACTATGAATTCACTCATCTCAAAGCATATAACATTTTTGAAGTGGCACTTAAAACTAACCCTTTACTGCATTCCAGATAAATCACTCCATTTCAAATTCACTTATTATTTCTGACCCCAACATCTTAACCACAATAAATACCATCTGTGAAATACCCTCTTTATATTTTTAAAGATTTTCCTTCTTAGCTTAAGTCCACATCTCCTACTTTCAAGAAAACCATGCAGTTCAGTTGTAGGCTCACTTTTAGTTCAAACAAGGAAGTCACCTGTCACAACTGCTGCAGTCCTAGGTCTCCCTCTCTGCTCATATATAAGCTGCTCTATACTTGTTTTCTTATTAAGTTCTGAAATTTAGCTAATATTCCCTCACATATGACGAGCAAATATATTTATTGCTGGCTATTTATTCCAAATACTACTTTGTAATGTGTAGAAAGCAACACTTTTCTCACCACAAGCATTATACTCTACTTGATGCAAATTTCATCTTCCACTAGGAAGACTTTAAATAGTAACTTTCCCAATAAGTACATGTCACTTTCCATTACTGGACAAATAAATTCATTGCTGCTTAAGCCATGCCTGGAAGTACTTTTGCCATGATGCATCATTTACTATTTGTGCTTTAGAGATGTGATTTGGATGGTCATGAACAAATGTGACCTTCCACTAGGGAGGAATGAATTGGAGGTCTTAATAGCTGGAATAGTCAGAAACAAGTTGCAGCTCTGGCATAATTTAGTTGTTGCCTGAACCAGGAAAAAGAAACTGGGTTTCTCAGTGCCTCTGAATGCTTGCAGCCCTGGAAGCACAGAGTAATTGAAGCTTAGGCAGTAAAAGAACTGAATCCCACAGTAACTAGCACTAGAGCTAGGCAGGACTATGGGCTCAGGACACATGCCTTACTTTAATTATTTTCCTGGCTGATTTGTAGAGAGCTGGAAGTTTCAGAACTGAATTCCTTGTCCACAACTGGTGCATACCAGGAGGGTTGTTACTGGGTTGAAATGGGTGAGCAAGGCCTCAGTTTCAGCTCAGCCAGGAAGTGGAATCACACACAGATACGTACTCAGGTGCTGAACGATCTGGTCAATCGTAGGTTTGAAAAGAGCATTCATTGCATCTGGACTCATCCTCAGCATTCCCTGGGAGGACCACTTCACAAAGTCCACACTGCAAAGGAACAGTGAGAAAGAACATTAAAACATTGCAGCTGAGCTACAAAAACACAACCAGCATTAAATAAATGAATTAATGAGTTTACAGAATCTGTGTGTATTTTCCTTGGAACAAAGTGCTCCACCTCACCCTAGCCCCATACCAACTGCAGTTATGTAAAACTTGAAGGGAGAATTACTATTTTGGCTTGTCTAATTGTTGTTTTCTTTGCCTGACTGCCTTCTGCAGCATTAGCAATGCTCAACTGCTCTCTGAAACAGCTGGCAGTCAATGCAGTGCTCGCTCATCTGAAACAGCACTGATTCATCCCCAGAAGGGCAACATTTAGATTATAGCAGTGGCAGGCCAAAGCCACTGGAAACACACAAGGAAAACAAGCAAGTTGGGAAGCCTCAGGAGGCAGAAGAAAGAACGGCATTTTTAATGAGGCATAACATTTATTAAGTGAATACAGGCATTATGCTGCTCTATCACTGATACACATCTGTATAGCTCAGTAATCTCCCTTTCATTCATGCACATTATATGGCAACCTTTACACTCTTTCTACCCTGTTATCCAATTCATTTCACTTCATTTGAAGGAAGCATTTAGCATTTCCTCTAAGACTCACCAATAAGACTACTAATAAAAAGGAGATGGCCTTATGAAGGGAAGTACTTCCAGAAATTTTTAATGATTTCAGAAACCCAGTCTCATTTAGAAAGCAACTTTTAGCTGGATTTCAAGTCATTTAAGCTTACAGTACATTTACCAATAACTTCTGAAAGAGATGCAGGAGTTCCAGCCTGCATACTACATTCAACACTGGCTAGTTTAAAAAATTAAGGTAAGGTACTATATCAAATCTTCCCCTCTCAGGTCCCAAGAGGCAGGTCTTCTGCCCCAGAATCATGGGTTCTCTTGTTCACTCTCTTTTACGCCATTAAACTCCAGGTTTTCTGTAATATGTAACTTCAAAAGATGCAAAATGCCCATTTCTACTTTCTGCTCACTTTCTTTTCTACAGCAGCCCATGATCTTGTCATTTAGGGTGACTTCTTGATACCGAAAATCATGAATTAAAATGTCTGGAGGGGATTATGTCTCTCTGCCTATCAAGCAAATTATCAAACTTGTAAAAGACTATAAGAAGCAAAAGCCTGCCATAACTTCAAAAGCTGCATGCTCTCCCCTTGCAGAGCTTTATGCAGTAGTGTATGTTTTCTCTAGTATCTGATACTGATAACAACCTCCCTCAAGCCATGAACATATTTACACATCTCACAATCTTGGATGTTTTCCAGGATCCAGGCAGCTAAAAATTAAGGTTCTAGGCAACAAATTCTGTGTTTGATCTGACATTCCTAATTAACACACAAGAGATTCATGATATAGAGTTAAAGGAAGAGATGCAGTGGAGGCCTAACAGAAGTCATAGAAAGCAATACCTGGAAAGTGCAAGCCTTGTACAACAGAAAACCTTTGCAAGAGATCGATCAGAACTTTTCATTCTGGAAACTGCACCAAAGGCAACCCCATTTCCTCATCCTCGCACTACACTTTTAACTATTACATTTCAGTCCTAATGTAATTACGATATTTTAATTATTTGCCTTTGCTACCAGTAGTTAATTCTGCATCCATGTGGTTTCAACTGCCTACTCACTTGCTTTTCCTCAAGGCATGTTCTACACTGTGGCCTCGGAACTTCTTGTAGTAGTCAATGAAGGAGAAGGGCAGGGTGATGTTGAGGGGGTTGGTCCTGTCGGGAGCCGCCGCCCGCTTGCGGGATTCAAACGCGATCATCAGATCCACCCAGGCTGCAGGGCGCTTGATTTTAAACTGCTCAATGAAATCTTCCCCAAATATTTTACACAGCAGCTTTTCAAACTCGTAGTCCACACCTAGAGAACCATATGGCCCACCTGCAGCACAGACAAAATACAGGTTTAATATTCTGGATATTCTTTTATATTCTTATGACATTTCGAGTTGACCACATACACATTGGAACAACACTCTCAGGACTGTCATGGGAGAAGGTCCACAAAAAAGGATCTTTCCTAAATGTAACAGCTGGTCTAATACACAACATGATCTTACCTTTGCCTCACAGTTACTCCTGTATCATCATAGCCACTGTAACACTATGAGTGATTCAGCCAACCAGCAGCTGGGTTATACTCATTTTGAGTGCTGGTCTCATTTTAGGAAGAACTGTCAGTAAAATGCAATAAAGGCATACATTTCCTTCACTGACAAGCCAAATCATTACATAAATATATAACACATAATCTAATTACATAAAGCAAGCAGTGGAAGTGACATTACCTGTTGCTTTGTAGAGCTCCTTCAGATGTCCTTCAGGGAGCCTAATCTGATGGACAGTCATATCCACCGTGCCTCCTCCGCTGTCCACCACGATGTACCGATCACCTGGAACACCAAGAGGAGACCAAGGGGCATTTACACCACTGTGAGCACACCAGCTCACTGCAAAAGAGCTCCTGAGGGCACCAGGGGAGGTAATGGCCTACAGACACCCAGCAATGGCCCTGCTGAAGACTTGATGTTTGCTAGTAAGTACAGCACAATGATTGATAACAAATATCAGAGTCAGATGTCAGAAGTTATTGATGTAGCACAGCTGAAAAGTGGGACTGCTCATGCTGCTGGTGTGCATCCTAGTGGGCTACCAAATATTATTCCATATTTACAAAGCCTGTTCTGAGGAAAATATTCTAGTTGCATGGCTTTCCACCATCTCATTAATAAATCTTATTAAGCTAGAGCATACAGAATTGCAACTCAGCACTTGTAACTAAGAGCAGCACATGAACTTGTGGTTTTTTCTTTTTCCCCTTTATAACCACCGTGAGGACAATGCAGTGCACAGCACCTTTGTGGGAAACACAATATTTGCCTGCAATACAAAACCAGTGAGAGCAAAGTTTGTTCAGGAAAGGACAGTACCTTCCTCCAGCTCAGACCAGATCTCTCCTATGACATTTTCCACCATGAAGGTCCGACTCTGCCGGTTCCGGCGCACGTGTTCCTTCCCTGGTGATTGACAGAAAAAAAAAGTTACTGAGTATAAAAAAGGATGAAGAAATAAAATTAAAAACTGCAGGAAATGAGTGCAGACAGGCTGACAGATCTGTATGTATCACTTCTTAACAAAACAAATGTACAAACATTATTGCATTGGGACCAGGAACGTTAGAATGTCATTCCTGGAAAGAAGGAAAAATGGTTTATAGCCACCCTGATCTTCCTTGATATTGTTATATATACTAATTTGTATTTTAATCTATACTAATTACCTAATACAAATAATGCAAATTAATTATGTATAGTAACAATCTAATAAGAAAGCTATAAAGGTCTGACTTGCAGTTTTTTAATACACTCTGGGTTGGCAAAGTGTGTGCAGCAGGGTGGGGGCTGGCAGCCAGCTGTGCTCACAGCAGCCAGCTGTGCTCACAGCAGCCTCCACCAGCAGGTGGCAGCCCCAGCCCACTCCCAGCCAACGCCCACACCACCCGATGGCAGAACATCCCCACACTTCCAAAAAGCCACTGCTCATTTTGAGTGCTCAGGCAAATACATCTCCTCAACCTCTCAAAACCAACAGCCAGAAGCACTGCTGCTGGATTAGTAACTTCTTAAGGACACAGTGATCACCAGGGCTGACCCCCACAATATTTAAAATGTACACCCATTAAAAATTAAGTGTCACACCATTAACTGATAAACCTTAACTGCTACTTAGACATTTAAAAGATGCAGAACAGTCTGTCAAGAGAAAGCAGAGAACCTCTGCTATTTATGCTTCTAAATCAACCTCTATAACAATCAAAAAAACCTACATTCTCTGTGTTATCATCACTCACCTTCAAAGGCACTTCATAAAACACTTACAAGAGAGGCAGCCTGCCATGAGTAGAAATTTTTTTCTGAAAATACCAGCACGTAAATCACAGAATGCACTTTGCTTCCTATTTCTATAGTGCCTGTCATCAGAAAATAGAGCATCAGCTCCATTCTCCCCAAGAAGACCCCAGGATGCAGAAAAGCTGCCCCAGCCTCAGTGCACTGACTTGGCAGCACAGGGAGAGCTCAGATGAAGCATTCCATGAGAGAATAAGCACCAGGTCCTAGTGAGGGCCTGTCAAGCCCACAGAAATCAATGGCAATCATTCCATTCCCTTCTGTGGGCTACAAGTGAACACAAGAGCCAGTCTTCAACTACAACTGAAGCAAGCTTATCCTGGCTCCTATGAACACTAGAATTTTTGTTTTGACTTCACAGCAATAATATGGTCCTTGGAGTGCTTCTCTCTGTTTATATTTAAAGGGTTTTTCTCCTTAATCTGTTCTCAGCTTGTCTTGGGTGCTTGCCATGCCTTTATGAAATTTTAATTCCAACCCCAAATTAATTCACTCCAAACTTTGTTTTCATTAATTTTGACATGAAACCTTTCTCATCCCCAATAGCTTTCTACCATACAAAGTCAAGAATGAGAGTGGTACTCCCACCCAAGAAAAAGCCCATTAGCAGAAATCCATGATCTGCCAGATTCTGCAGAGCTTCAAAACCTTAACCAGATACACTCCTTTATTATTTTCCCAGAAGCAAATCCCTGTGTTGTCTGAAAGTGAGTTCATGTAAAATCACATGGAACTAGAATAGTTCAGGGCACAAATGAGGGGGGCAGAAGCCCAGGGGCCCTGAAGGGACAGAATCCTGAAAATAGATTGTGTCCTGTACTCTGCATGGGCCTCCAAACACTGAACACATCTGACAAGTGCTGGCTAGGAGAGCCATGGATTTTGGAGAATGATGTAGTCACTCTGCCTAACTAAAAAAAATATGCTCTGGTAAGTGCAGGAATAGCTCTACTAGCTTAACCTCCCACTTGCCTGTACTGTTTTGACCTAGCAAATGTGACAAAATACAGACTCTTCCGAAAACCTCCTTCTAGGATAGATTGTCACACTACCATCAGTATCAGGGCAACTGTTACAATTCACAGAGATATAGAGAAATATGCACATTATGCAGTAATCAAATCTTACTGCCACAGGCCATTTTCCTTTTTTTCCCCCCTCTATTTCCCTCCAGTTTCAGTAGGCTGCCAACATCAAAAAACTCTGCTGATGAAGGATCTTCTGCCAAGTGACTTACAGCTGTCCAATCTCTGTCCCTCCCCTTCAAACAGTGACAGTAGCAACAAATCCCAGCTCAATAAATCACAATTGCATTATCCAGTTGCTCTTCAACATGCAGATAAATTCCTTGCTACATTCCAATGCAATGTGTTCCACTGAGTGTTGGAAGTCATCAACGATATTTCATAAAGATGACATCAAAAAGCATCTGCCAATAACTTGGAACACCTCAGACTAATCATTTCATTGCAGATCCAGTTATTTAGCACTGCCTCAATAGTGCAGATAATCAAACACATAATTGCTTCCAACAAATTAAATGAAAAAGTGATCCAACATGAAGTACTAACTAAAATTAAGGCAGAAAAATACTGTTGTGAAAATACTAAAAGACTCCCACAACATCAGAATAAAGGCAAGACAAGGAAGCTACCTGCATGCTAAAATTCAAGTGTATATTAGGAAGAAATTGCTCTCTGTGAGGGTGGTGAGGCCCTGGCACAGGCTGCCCAGAGAAGCTGTGGCTGCCCCATCCCTGGAAGTGTCCAAGGCCAGGTTGGACAGGACTTGGAGTAACCTGGGATAGTGGAAGGTGTCCCTGCCCATGGCAGAGGGTTGGAACTAGATTATTTTTGAGTTTGTTTCCAACCCAAATCATTCTGTGATGTCTGCTGGCTCAACATCCAAACAAGTCTAACTCTGGTAAGCAGCAGAACAGTTTATAAAAGCAAACTGATGCCATCCTGAAACATTCCAAGAGAACAAGGACAACAAGAAATGGTGAGAAACCAGCCCTGGGGGACAAAGCAAACTTAGGCATGAGAATCTGAGAAGTGAACGAACAGAAGTACCCTGTGTAAATCCAGTTCCAATAGTGTCACTCGGGCTGTAGCCATTGACAGGTGCCCTACTACTCAGGTCTATCATCTGGTGCAGGCGCAGCTTTCGGCAGTAGATAGAGGCAGCCTCGGGTTCCAGGGCAATGATCAACTGCTCGGGGTTTTCAGGAGATGCCATTCCTGCCTGCGAGAGAGAACGGGTCAGACAAGTGGGGTGGGGGAACCCAGCACACCCTCTCAGCCACAAGGCTGTCCCCAGCCACTGGGTCACCCCAGCAAGGAGCTGCTGCCAGGGGCTGAAGGTCTGCACCTGGGAATTGTCCTGCCCACACTGTACAGCACAACTCCACAGGCTCTCACAGGGAGCTTTGCATGCACTTACCATGCTAAGTGTCTAACCGAGCACTTGTGTACATGACAGGTGGAGAAACTAAGAAAATCGGTTTGAAACCTGTAATAATTGGCCTAAAACCTGAACTCCTAATTAACCTGTGAATCTGCCAGCTAACAGGGGCCCCAGCCTCCTTTCAGCCTCTTTTTGCCTCTCCTCGCCACAACAATATTTTAAGTATGTCTTTATGTCCCAGATATTCAGTCCTTGCCAAAATGAGGTTCCTGCACTGTTTAACTGTATAGGAATATACAATACACTTTTCCTTTAACTGTATAGGAATATACAATACACTTTGCCAGTAATGCATCTTCTGTCTTACCACCAACATTTTCTATTTCAAAATCAATTGCTTTAAAGTACATTCGCTTTTATAACATCTTCAAAATACTCAGCATATTCAAGGAGACAAAATACAACAGGGCAGGTTACCTAAAATGTAATGAGAACAAGCTTAAAAATAGTACCACATTGTAAAATCAGTGTCTGCCATTCTTTCTATTTTCTTACTGGATTTTCAGCCTTCAGACACAGATATTTTCAAAAAGCCACAAGTTCTTATCTAACTACACCACTCTCAGAACTAGGCTTAAATAAAAATATTCAAAGAACAGTTTACAAAACTCTGTTTTAATTTCTTTTCCCCAGTACTTCTGCCTACTGAATGATATTCTGTTAAAATAGACATCTTTCAAGTCTTTCTGCCAACTTTTGGGTTACTTGCTACCAGTTTTCAGTTAAGAGCCTGAGCACTAAAGCTTGCTAGCAAACAAATAAAACAAAGCAAACATTTTTCTGCTTCCACAGTCAGTCTTCCAGCCTTCAACTCATATACACACACACACACCGTGGTGTCTCCAGAGCATCCCCAAAAGAAGGCAGACTCACATGGAAGTCTGCAGACTTGGACTACAGCTACATTGTGGGTTGTGGGAATTGCTGCCTCATTGCTGCCTCATTGACACCTGCAGCCAGAAACTCAAAGTAAAATTGGTTTAAAAAGTAGTATCAGGATAAGACTCAGAGACATGAAGCTGTCCTTCATATTTATTGACTCATTTTACCCTCTCCATCCTAATAAGTAAGATAAACAGATTCTTAGAGAAAGCATCTTCCTCATTGTGGGTTAAAAAAAAAAAATAAGGCAAAACAACAACAAATAAGTTCTAAAATAAAAAAGAGTTAAACTCTTAAATCATGGTTGCTCATTATTTTACAAGCACACCGTGACTGGGATTATGGTCACTTTACAGCCTTTACTGCTCTTGGGCAAACCTTTCTGCTTCAGTTACATCCACTGGACTAAACAGCATGATCCAAAACTAGCAGAACTGCGTGGAAAGGAAAATATTGTGCAAATACTACAGAATTTCAAACCTTGCCAGCACTGTGGCAACACATATTGAAAAAAATACTATATCAAAAAGAATGTTCGCAACCAAACTTTCAAACTTTGGAAAACAGAGATTTACAGCAGCCAGAATAACTCTAAAATGTATAAAAAGAGTATCAATTAAGCACAGACTCTTCTGCCACCACAGCACTTGTGTGTGAGCATGGTGGGAGATGCAGGTTTAGATAAAGCCCAGGAGCTGTACTGGGGATGAAGATGTGCCTTAGGATAAACCCACTCTCTCCTGTGACCCATCTGGATGTAGCAGGCACAAGCAGGGCTGGTTTCATGCCAGCTCACTTCAACATCACTTATCTCCAGCTGAACTTTTCCACACAGGAAGTTTTGGTTTGTTGCACTGGAAAGAGCAACATTCCAGATATGAATCAATACTGGGGTCCCTGACAAAAAGATTCGTCTAATCTGCTTAAGAATTCCAAAAATGTATGGTCTCTGCACATAAACTGTCTTGGCCTTTGGAGAGTTTTGCTAAAAGCCTAATCTGGATCTTGCTGCAATTCTAAGGGCAGCACTTCCTGCACTATCCAATAAGGGCTTGGAGAAAAAATAGCTCCCAACTACCCTGCTTCAGTTTTCACTTGTATTAAATCCATTATCATGTTGTGTGAGAGCTCTGAATCTGAGCAGCAAGTGGTTTTTTTCCACTATCTAGGAATGTGGATGAACCCAAGAGTGCTCAGCCTGCTCCTTGTGCTGGGCGTGTGTCAGCAGCACAGACAATTCCTAGTCAGTCTAACCTATGCACTAAAGACAAAATTGTGTTTTAGGGAAAAAATAGTTTGTTGCTAAGGATATTAAAATCCAAAGGCTACAACATAAAGATTTTTCAGAGGTGACAACTGAGTTGCACACACATGGAGTGCACTGGTATTTCCTAACTGGAGGTGGTGGTGGGGACAAGACTGTATTAATTGCCAAATCATCTGTTCTACGGGGAATTTTAGTACAAACTCCCAAGGCTGGTCCTGCTAAAAGCAAACAGTAAACCATTAACAATAACATTTGCTTCCTCCCCTCCTCCAGCAGCAGCCTGTAGCATGAACTTTTCACATTGCAGTCAGGAGAGGAAGGCAGTGACCTGCAGCGATGGACTCGGATCTGTGTTCTCAGACCCTCCGTGCACAGCAGATGCTATTCTTGCTCCTTTTTCTCTCTAACTGTGATTTTAACATACCCAAAATACCTCCTGAGGAAAACATCCAACAGAAATGGCAGTTTTTAACAGTTCAAAGCACAGCTGATCCTAACAGAACCTCATGAAGAAAACGCTGAGGTTTTTAGTTTAAAAGCTTTTCTTACAGAGTTTGAAGGGCCAGTTACAGTGAAGAACGTGTTGTTTCACATCATAAAAAGACCATACAGAGAATCTTTTACAGTGAAAGGTACAAGGCATCCAACACATATTTTTATATGTAGACACACACATATATGTACATATATACACACATACATATTTATATATAAAAATATATATAAGTAGATGTAGCAATCAGTATTTCATACCTCATGTATATAGTATTTCTACTTAGACCATGAAAGAGAGCACATTACATATATATCTACACATCTATACACAGCACAGAGAAAATGGGGGGAGGAGAGATGATAAAGAAACATGAGCACATAAATACTGCTGGGGAGGAACGGAGCAATGAGGTTGTTTCAATACAAGCTCCAAGAGGAAGACTTAGGCAGTACATCTGTCCCATCATTACGGCCAAGGGACAGATGGGAGAAAAATATTGAGCATGCAGAGAAAGAGGAGTGGAAACAGCAGGCAGTCAACATGAAGAAACAGTGATGCATTTGTTAAAATTATTAATTGCAGGCATTTGGGAATTTGCTGGATTTTATACTTTCTGCTTTCTGTCTGCCTCATTCCCTGTTCTTGCCCACTGCTGCCCAAGTACTACTGTAATAAAGACCAGGGATTCACAAGTTAACAGGCCTGAGCAGGACAGATCTAAACAATGTCTCAATATTCAACATTCTAGAGCTCATTCTGGCAGTGGGACAGACACACCAATTTGCTTTTGCCCAGGGCAGCTTTTAGCAGACTTTAGAACAGAGCAGTGTCTTGACTCCAGCCTGCTAAGGAGATTTTCTTGCTCCCATAACACTCACTAGCAGTCATCACTTATGGAACATGAAGGAAGCAGACAGCAGTTTCCCCAAGAACATAAAAATGGAAAACTCATCATGGGATTACAAAAATTCTTTGAGCACAAAAAAATTCTTAAATTAATTTGCAAGATATTGCTGCATTTATACACCTGGAAGAAGCAAAGAACACTATGAAAAGAACTGCTCTAAAATTCAACTTTGCTCATATGCCTGAGGACTAGGATTTCACTTTTTGACAAGAGAACTCCCAGAGCTCACTCCCTCCAGTAGCACAGGTCTCTGTGCTCGTGCAGTGCACTGCTGTTCATTTGCCAAAATGCATCATCAGCAGCAAACTTCCAAGTGCTTCAAAGTCTCATTTACTGGACCATAAATAACTTTACCATCCAGATGCAGGTGAATTCTCACCCTGGCCACCAGCTCTGTTTTTATAGCCAGAGAGGTGTCACCAGCAGAGAGCCACAGCTGACCACAACACATTCCTGACTCCCTGAACAGCATCAGCTGCCAACTGTTAGACTAATTCCCCACTAGCAAATATTGAGGTTTGGACTGCAGCTCACTACAGCAGTCTGAGCACTTCAGAGAGCTGTCTTCACTCTATCCACATGCAGAATCACCATTACTACAGATTAAAAGGTACTGCTTTTAAAACCCAGCCTCACATGCCACAACACACAGAAAAAAAAAAAAATCAATGCGCTTTTATTTTTTAGTATTGTAATGTATATGACATTAAAGACAGCATTATAACAGAGTATTCCATGTAGTCAGGCTTTTTAAGGTAGGCCTAGATGGAAATGTCCTGTCTCTGAATGCTGCTGTAATTAGAAGCATCAGCATTTAGCTGCCAGTTCTCCACAAGCAGATAGAACACCAGTGTGTTCTTTATTTATTACACCACAGTGATCTCAAAAAAAGTACAATGTTAGGAAATAAACCACCATTGACAAGATACCCGTTTCCTATTCCTATCCTTACAAATTATTGAAAGCAACAGGTAAAGTTCATTTTTTTGGTTTTTTCAAGAAGATACATCAAATATATTTTTAAAGGGGGGAAAAAAAAGCTTGACCATTGATTTGTAACACAAGGAACATGCCTTACATGGAGTGCCACCGGTTCCTTTGAGTTATAAAACTTATTAAAAGAACTGATTGGATGAATTCTACTTTTTTCAGCTTTGATATATTTTGTAGTCGTCTCAGACCTAATTCAGTACTGCTGCAGAGCTGGAGGCACTGCATTCACAACTAATAAAGTATTTCCAGATACAAAAATGTAGCATAAATAAAATAAACAGATAAACATGTGAGAAAGAGCCACCCTCATTACACAGTTGGAAAAACAAGACACAGGGACTAAAAGGCTTTCCTGAAGGTTGCAAAGGAACCACAACAAGGTGGGAATTCCCTCCACAACCCCAGAACTCCAGTTCACTGTCACAGCCAAATGCTACCCCAACCAGCAAGGTTCCATTTCTGCCTAGGGCACATGGAGCACATGCAGAAGCTGCAGGAACAGCTTCATCTCAGCTCCACCACAGCCTTGGGTCCCCAGTCTTCTCTCCCAGTTTGTCACCTCCAGCAACTGCACTACTTTAATTACTTCTGAAGCAAAGTTGCAGACTAGACAAGTGCAATGATCCGTTCTTCTGGTTGGTAGGAAAAACCTTTAAAACCTGCTTTATACCACTAAAGCCCCATTTGTAAGCACAGAGAGAAAATTTAGAAGTTGGATCCCATGAAACAGCTCTGTAAAGACGATGGGGTTCATTAGGGAACACAGCTCTGCAGGACAACATCATTCAGCCAAAACAAGAGAAGCTGAGAATTAACACCAACATTTTTCTATTTTCCAAGATACTTATTATAATTAGTAACAATAGGAAAGGCATGACTGCAAGTTAAGCACTGTGCAGGCTGCACGAAGAAAGTATTGTGAGGCTGAATCAAGGCAAGACAAAACAGCGGCTGGAAATTAAGTGCCTTGTGAAACTTCCACTGTTTAAACTAATCAGTTCATTGTGTTAAGGGATTCATGATAACACCATCCACTTAGTGCCTTGGTAAGTGAGCTCCCCTAATCCTCCTCCTTTTTCACTAGCTAGCACTTTCTCCAGTCCTATGGCATCAGACTGGGATGTCACAAATAAACGACTGAGATCTAATTATGGAGACAGAGCGTGCCAAGAAAGAAGACGAGCAACATGGGAAAAGACTCCCAGCATTTTCCCAAAGAGGCACTCAGGGGGAAGCAGGGTTGGCAAGGAGTGGGGCAAGTGGGTACCACAAAGCTGCAGGAAAAGCACAGTGCATGCACTTTTGCTGGATCTTCAAAAAGAGTTTGAAACTCACTACACCATCACATACCCTGACGCTTTGCCCTTAGACTTCAGAGTGATGAAGAGTGCTGCAGTACAGGAAATATCGTGAGTAAATAGAATAGACTGAGGTCAGACAGCCCAGTTAACTCTGCCTACTTATCTCTTCAAAGACAGATTCTTAAAATTTCTCAAGAGCCACAAAATAAACAGGATTCTCAAAGATTCCTCTTAGTGAGCACAGTAAAGAGGCTGGGTTTGCCAGAGGCAGGAGGAAGAGCTGCTGGGTGCTTCCCTCCTTTCAAAAATACATACTATGGATAGAAGAGCCTAGATGAAAGCTGAATATTGACTTTTTATTAAAAATCCAGTCAATACAGTGTTTGCGTGGTGGTTGATCCTGCAAAGATCTGACACCTACAGTGTCACAGAGGTCCTTTTTGCTTTACAGAAACAAGAGCATTTTGCTTTATTTTAACATTCTCTACACATACATGCATATACCTAACAGATATACATGAATGCATACACTTTCACACTATTATTGCTGATTGAACTAAAATCAGACTTGTGGCACAGGCTGTCCTTCGTCCTAGTCTGATCAGGTGCCACTGGTACTTTGCATTTCACAAGTGAGAACATCGTGGATAATTACCACAGCTGCAGAATTCTTTCAGTGTCAGCTTCCCCATCTGTACAGCTCAGGGACAAGACAAAGATACTCATCTCTCTGTGAGAAAACTGCTTGAGAAAGCATAAAGGACATCTCAGGCTATGGGAAAATAGTAATAACTTCATTTTGCAGACAAGGGGAATACAAGTTACGGAAGATGAAAAAGCCACTAATGGAAGGGCACAAACTAAGAGACCCCTGTAATAGTTTTCATTTACTCACTTTGCACGAACATAAATGATAAAATAATATGAAAGGCATAAAAGGGTGAAATCTAAAGTAAAAATCAGCCTTTAAACCTTCTTAGGATTTCTGGGTTTATCCTCTTTTGGGGCCTCAGACATTTTCCCTTGTGCCATGAGGAAGTAGATACTGTCACTATATATTTATACACTGTTTCCCTGCTTTTAAAACACCAGAGCTTAGGCTTGGCAGTGCTTTCTCAATTTCCAGGGCTTGCCCATACCGAAAGCCTGCATAAAGGCACTTAAGACACAGAAAATTCACAACCTTCCCACAGTTTTCAGCTGGGATGAACCTACTGCTGCTCCCACTTCAAACTGAGAATTCACAAGCTCCTGTGAAGGGTTTTTGGGTGCAATCCTCTCATCTGCAGCCAGTCAGGATGGATGATAATAAGGTACCTTACACTGCTATCTGTACAGTTTTGGTGAACATCACCAGACAACACAGAAATGAATTCCAGTTAATAGTTATGTTACTCCCCCTTTAATAGTCGTGCATGACCATGTATGCTGAAGGACCAAGAGGTTTAGGTTGGCATTTTACTTACAGTTAAAATTAGTTTTATGGTGGAAGAAACTCTTGAAGACCAGGGAGCAGTTGAACAGCTGCCTGCAGCTCTGAAGGGCAGGTCCAAAGACAGCAGAACACAATTTTTCTCAGTCTTGCAAGGAGACACAAAAAGCCTCATACTGCAGCTTGTGGGGTCCAAACTGGGTACTACAACCCCTTTTTTACTAAGATGGTGATGCAGCACATGAACAGCTGCTCAGAAAGGCATCTCTGCCCTTGGAGAGGTTTAAAACTTGATTCCATAATGCCACTGCTGACCCAGTGTTGGCAATAACCCTGCTTCAACTGGAAGGTCAGGCTAGATGATCTCCAACCAGCACTCCCAATTAATGCTCCCATGATTCTGAAATGCTGCAGGTATGCTACACTGAGAAAGGCCAGAACTGCAGGAAGGAATCCTTCCCAAAGGCTAAGCACCTACACACTTTCTCTGTCCTTGTCTTTGTGACTCTTGTGTCAAATCCTGGAGTGTATCAGTGAGAGGGAGCCCATCCTGTCTGACAGGGTGACAGCAGTACCAGCCCCACTGCTGCAAGCCTGCAGTTATTCAGGTCCTCACAGGTTTCTGTATGGTCTGTAATCAAAACTTTTGTTCAAGTGTCTTGGAATCGAAAGGAAACATTTGTCACAGCACGTCTTTTTTATTTTTAAATCTAAAAATATGTATAGCACAACAGCCTCAAGCAGTCCTGTAATCCTAAACATCAGCCATGAGCCACGTTAAAAAGTTATGTAACATATGGAAAGCAATTGGTTTGATGCATCAGGGATGAGTTTACAACAGTAATGCAATTTGGACTCAAAAAAATTATCTGCCTCAGTCCAGTGTCTTGTCAGAGAAGGGAATTCAGTTCCTAATTAATTCATTCGTTGGTTGTAGAGGAAAAAATTGTCTTTATGCTTAAAAACATGAGGATACAAATAGCAGACACGGACCCGAAACCCAGCTTTTGCATTCAGCTCTGCCACAAGCTTCCTATATAACATTTTGTAAATCACTAAGAACAAATTTTGTGAAACAACCCACTAATGAAAAAGTATCACCTTCTGAGTACCCAAATCATTACTAAGGCTTTCAGTGGAGCTGTTGATGAAGTTTGTTGGAATGAGGGGTGCTCAGGCTCTGAATAATCACCCTGGCTGCCTGTGCATGCACATACCTGATCACGTTATTTAGCAAGTTGCTTTGGGCCAAAACAGAATCCATTTGATATTTCACTTCTGTTTACTAACCTGTCAGTAAAACTATTCCTGTGGTAAGAAATATCATGGAACATTTCTCCCTCTAAATGGCTGCCTAGAAACTATGGCATTATCTCACTCTGAAAAGCAAGAAAACAAATGGGATACCTGAAACCATAATGAAGTGTGACTTTTATTTTCAGCACACTTAAAATAATGAATGCGTGGAGCTGCACTGGCTACAGCCAGAATTGCTGCATTTGTGGGGCCACTGATTAGATGAACCAGTTTGTTACAGGCAGCTAGGCTGTCTGATTGAGATAAATGCCTTTGCTAAACACAACCAGACTGCCTCAATTTATTTTTCTGGTGTTGCTATTACAAAGCTAAGAGTACAAATTGCTTTACCTTAGAATTTCTATACTTCATATTTTAAACATTACTTTTATTACCTATTCTTCTATTTTCAACCTGAGCTTGGAATTCTTTGGAACTGTAGAGACTGTTTGACTCTATTAATAAAATTTATACTTATTGGGTCTTTTGCATTTTGTATTACAATTTCTCCTTTTTAATTTATAAAACTGTTTTTTTTCTTTTAGAGAGAAAGGTGGAACATAAGGCAGGAAATACCTGAATTATGACCACTGGCTACCAATCATGAAGCAGCACTTTTGTTTATGATTCATGGAAAAGGTTCTGGAGTTTTGACAAAAAAGCTTTTATTAACTGCTCATAAGAAAGATAATTTCTTGCTACACACAGGGGAGGCAGAAGATTTCTGGGTCATCATGAGAGACAAAAGGATTTCTTGTACTTTTGAGACATGAAAGAATATCAGTAATTGCAGCAGCCCCTACTTAGGACATTAGATCCAGTCTATCACATTTTGGTCTCAGAAGTAATCCCAGACACAATTTTCCAAGAAGAAGAATCTTGGATCATTTACTAGGTAAGGAATATCCACAAGAGACGGAAATCACCAGCATTTTTCTTTGCACAAATTGCTTGTTTTGTTGTGCCTCTGCGGTCTCATTCCTCAAAAAGGTTCTCTGGTATTGGGACCACAAATAAATCCAAATTAGCATTATTTAAGCTGAGTCACATCTTGCTGAATAATAACAAGTAGAACTCATGTTTTTTGACAAGTTGAAGATAAATGGGACAACAGTGGCATTTGGTCCATATTTCTCCAGGGTGATGTTGCTGCAGCTCCTTCCCAAGGGACTCTTGTCACAGATTACATTTGGGCAGTAACTGAAAGCTTAGCTCCAAGTGGCATTACCAAGAATTTTTTGCTGCATTACATTATATCCCCCAAGGTGCAGGAGAACATTACTTGCAAGTTTGATGAGTAGCATGCATTAGAAAAATGAAGCCATTAAATTCTCATAGGCTTTTCAATTTTTCATGTTGTAATACTCTAGAAATGCTTTTTGTACCTGGGGCAGGCACCAGTTACAGTAGCAAAGCCTGACTCTTCCTAATGTCTCAGGCTTTCTCCTTCCCTTTATTTAGAAACATCCTCATTGTGGGTCCTTATGGCTCAGACTGATTTTAGTAAAAAGACACAAGTGGCTCTGACTGGAAAAAATGCTTGCTTGCTATTTTCTGTAAGCTGCATCTTGTTCCGTACCTTGGGTTTTCTGACTTTGCCTTAATATTTTTCACTACAGTTCCAATTTCAGCTCACATTTCTTTTCTCTGTAACTGAATATTGGCATCTAAGATTCAAGACCAATCTATTGACCTTTTCTATGAAAAGTCTACTTATTACAATCAAACCCATTAGCTTTAGACCCTGTCCATACTGAGTTGCATTTGTGGATTTCTTTCACTTCCTAATGATTGTAGTTTACAGCCTTTCAGACAACTGTTTTCTTTTTGGGCTGGTAAATGCCATCTAGCACAGTCTTTCCACCAGGCAGAGTGGAGATTCTATGTTTTGGCTATTTCTGTTGCTTTCAGGCAATTTCTAAGAAAAGTGTTTCAAAACTTGGTAAGACAGGCACAGATTCACTCTTACACAGAATGCTATGAAAACCTCTTGTTTTACTTGTTTAGCAAAAGGAAAAGCTCCAAATGCTCCAACTTGTGCCATAGAAGTGGACAAACACAAATGTACAGAACTGGATTAGCAGATGCCTCTGCCTTCATGTGAACCTGGTTGAGGAACTCAAATGTGTGAGCAGAGATCAATTAGTACTGGGTTACTTGAGATCAATTAGTACACATTTTCCACTCTGTAATCTTCACCCCTCAGTTAGTTATAATTTCCTAATTAAACATAGTTATAAGATGCAGAATCCTCCCCAATGTCACTTGATAAACAATTTAATCTTCATGATTAAAAAGATCTTAAAGTGAAAAAGAGACTCAACAGACCCCCACAAGCTACAAATAATCAGGATGGTTGATGTATTAACACACTTCTGCCTCATCTGCCTCACTAAAAAGTACTGTTTCAGAAAAATAATCAGCTTCCCCAGTGCTGCTCACACCTTCTTATCCAGTTTGTAGCAGAAGCCTGTCACACTGTCCCTACACAAATAAATTTCAGTTGCATGTGTTTTATGTACAGAAGAGCAGACTTACGAGGGAATAAGAGTAGCTCAGCTTCACAAATTTCAATCTGGTTAAACCTCCCAAGCCATCTTTTTAAAAATCAAACATATTTCATGTCATGTTTTTATTAGCAAGGAATTTCTTGTGCTGTCACATTATTCTTTCACCAAGTTTGTTTATTTTTCTCTGAAGGTTTCTCCAGAGTAAAGCAGTATTGATCAATGTAATGTCATTGACCCCAGAACACAACATGTTAAATAATTCTCATTGTGCACATTCCATGACAAAACTGATGTGGAAACAGTAATAAATGTTCAGCATAGGAGCTGGTTAAATAAAGCTCTCTGAATTTTAGGCTCACATGCTTTAATCCTATAACCTAGACTGCCTCTCTTTTGGTTTATATGAGCTTACCACGCAAACTATTTTATTTCCTATTTGTAATTGAAAAATAAATCTACTTCAGAGCTCTAGAACTCAATTTCAGAACTCAAGAGTTCATATGAAAAAGAAACCCTCAGTATCTATGACTAGACCAACTGAGTGATGTTTGAAAGCCCAGAGAGTATTTTGGGCAGAAAATGCACCAGCCTTCCCTTTCCTTCACCCTGCCCTGAGTGCATTTGTTTTGCCATGTTTCACTTTCTGATCTTACAGCTTCTGCATTCACATATTCCTGTCCCACTCCAAACTCTTCCTTAATGCTTTATTCCTATTAGCACGTTCAAGGAATTCCAGCCTGCAGATTCTGCTCTGCACTTCCTGTGCCCAAAGAATGTAAAGCAGAACAACTGGGACATGGAAACAAGAAAAGTTGATGCTATTTATGATGTCTTATATTTTACTAGTGGGGAGAATGGCAAATATGACTATAAACTCTAAAACTCATTACTGAGGATACAGTGAACACTGATGCAATGCACACTAATCCCAGCAGACATGTTTTGGGAAAAGAAACTTGAAGTTAAGTGAGTCACACAGAGTTGACACTCTTTCCAGTTCTGACCAGACCTCAACAAGTATCCCAGAGCTTTAGAACCATCTCTGGACACATGAGAATTAAGCATGAGGGACATGAAAAAGCATCTGTGAGCTGTTATTCAGGAATAAAGTAATTTTGATTCAGCAAAATAATCTGTAAAGACATTCAACTCTCTACAACCTGCCAGACTTAGTTCCTCAGAAGGCCCCAGAGAGAATAAACAAATACCAGCTTCAAAGAGGTAATAACTCAGCTATAGAAATTGTTCAGGATACAAAAAGCACAAAAGATGATTACAGATAGGGCAGGTAGAACAACAGCAAGAAGCAATGAGGAGTAGTTTTCCTATGTAAGTAGCTTAATCACAGTGAAGTTTTTGTAGGCATGAAAAAACCCAGCATTTTCAAAAGGGTTTCAGAAGAGGAAAATGAGTGAGCAACACAGATGTTCAGGTTCAGGACATGCAGCTTATGTCTGAGATGACACAGATGGAGTCAAATGTGGGCTGATTCCCTGTCAAATGAGAGGCTGCAGAACTCTTTAGGGGCAATATTCTGAAGAGATACAAACCAGGCCAGACTACAGCTGCTGAAGCCAAGGAAATGATGTTGCAGTAACCAAGATGCAAAATCACTGACAGCTTGGATGAAAGCTCAGCAGTGTGCAAAGACAGTAAAAGCTGTCATGCAGACAGAATTAGCAGGATTTTGATAGGCTGCATGGAAAGAGAGAGGAAGAACTGTGAGCTGAAGGGAACACACAGATTACTTATTCAGTGAGAAAGCAGCACAGCAGCTGGAACAGGACAATGCAGGAGCCCTTGGGCAGATGAGGAGTTCCAGGTTAGCAATGTTTTGTTTAAGGCAAAGCAGAGATGAGGGGACATCAGAGCTGCAGTGAGATCATAGGTTGGTCAAAAGGTGATGGGTGTTGAGCACAGCAGCAGATTTTTAATACTTCTTATTTTATTTTATTAATTCCATTAGCTTTGCCTAGACAACTACTTTATCATTCCAGAAAGGCTGGGCTTTACACTGTGAAGCAGTGACTGAAGCTGTTTTAGTACTTTAGCTCTCTTGGAGCTGCCTCATTTGACAAAGATTGCTCAGCACATTTCCACAGCTCATTAATATTTTCTGCAAGTTAACTCTCAGCTCAGACTGATGGTTGTACTTCAGTGTGTCTCCTGTTACAAGGTTTCTACCACTGCCTTTTCACACTTTTCTCTACATGATGCCCCTCATTTTCAAGATGCTTCCATCTTCCAATGGCTAACAACAAGAGCTGCAACTTCTGATCCATCCATGAGGAACATTTGGATCCAGCAATAGGAATCTGAAAGACTGAATGGCAATTCAGAATTCTGTTTTCTGCACTTGTTTCTTCATCCCTACTGCTTTGAAAAAAAATCAGCCATGTGTGAAGTTAACATGAATTATTTCCCTGAACTCGAGTTTTCCTGCAGTGGATCACACACCCCGAGTTAAAAGCCTTGTCAGTCCTTGCTGTTTGTCAAGCTTGCCCATAGAAGTACACAACCACAGACACAACCACAGACACAGACACTAATTAACAACATTCCATTGTGCCACAAATGAGAAATGCCAAGAGATCTACCTGAACCCTACCCTGCTCCTTACACAGCTCCCACTTCACGAGCACACATGCACACAGACAGCAGGCAGACAACAACATACAGAGATAATGAATGGGTCTCTAGCGTTTCAGATTTACCTACAACCGTGTCCTTCCATCAGAACTTTAAGAGTGTTTTGCTTCTGGCACTAGCATTAGCAATCCCACAATACAGACTGTTAAGAAAAACGTTGCTCAACATTAGAGATAGTTAGAAACAGAGTTAGAAAAATCTGGGTGCTTCCCAAGAGCACTCTGAAAATTACTCATGAACTAGAAGATATTTTACAAATGTGCATTGCATAGCTGCTGCCAATGGGTTACGCAAGTCTCTGACCAAAAGTGGAAAAAAAAAAACAAAACAAAAAAACGAACTAAAAATGAATATCCTGATGAAAAGAAGAATGTGTACATCTCATGTATTAGAGACACAAACCGAATCTGAAATAAAGGACATGCATATGGAAAGTGCACATATCTGAGGGGTGGAAAGAGTTAAATGCAGATAAACCTCTTACTGGCAAAAATAACATTTGAATTTAATTTTATATCCAGACTATCCAGTTCACAGTCCTTTCATTCCTATTGTGGGAAAATGGGCACTGGAAAAGAAGTCCCACCAAGGAGGCTCTTTTCTTTCCCTTCTTTTTCTTTTTTTTCTAACTTTAAAAGTCTGTGATGACCTAAAGAAAGTAACAAAACAAAGCCATGTCCAGTATTTTAAACCCAACTTTCCCTAGGGTCTCAAAACTGCATCTGTTCCATGTGCACTGAATTCAGCAGGAATACACTCTCCAAGGTGACTAAAATACCAGTCTGCAGTGAGGAACACCAATATATAAAAGTAAGCAGTAAGAAAAAGGCATTTAAGAGGTGAATACAAATAACCTACAGCTACTGCTTGGTAGAGTTAACTCCTCTTTCAACGTTTCTAGACTATATTTATATAGTTTATACTAAATTGCCCCAAATACATTTCATCATTTAGCTTATAAACTAGGGCTTTAAAGGGGCATTTCTGCATTTAGCCTGTAATATTACCTTGTAGGCAGCTTGTCTCATAAACTGCTTTGCAGGCTGCTTCCAAATAGCAGGCACTGTAATGACCCATCTTACTTCAGTGTTTTCAAAGTCTGAGCCTCCTTGGTCACTGAGCTCCTAAAAAAAGTAAATAAAAAAAGGAAAATAGAGGTGAATATA
Source organism: Rhabdornis inornatus (assembly GCA_013397075.1). Classification (NCBI taxonomy): domain Eukaryota; kingdom Metazoa; phylum Chordata; class Aves; order Passeriformes; family Rhabdornithidae; genus Rhabdornis; species Rhabdornis inornatus. Next base: position 1,176,718 of record VWZS01010874.1, on the reverse strand, counting down.
AAATGATGGGTGTCTACAGGAAAACATTATTTTCTGCTGGCTCTGGTAACAGTAACCCTCTTTTCAAATTTTTTCCTGTTACATCCATGCTGCAAATCAGAATTACTTCCAACCTGCCAAGATACTTTACTGTGCCAAAAGGTGGGATTAAGATTGAAGCTTTCTCAAGGAGGCCTATAGAAAAGTTTACTGCTCAAAATAAAGTAGAAAAGTTAGCTTTTGCAAAAGTAGCAATTTATAGAGTATTACAGCACATTTATGTACATTCTTAGCCATGGTGTGTGATTTTCTGTTGGCCTGAAGAATTCACATTTATATCTTGATTAATATACAGAAAAATATTTGAGGTATCACTGATGAACATTTATGTTTTACAACCTGGATTTTTCAATGACTTCTCTATACACCACTTACCTTTAAATCAAATTTTTATAGTGCAGTTAACAAGGGGAAGTTACAGTTAACCCCTTTAAAAAAAATTACTGACTGGTCCTTCAAAATTTTGCTTAAAGCAAACATTCAAGACTAGTTTAGTACTTTTATTGTCCTTTTTTTCTCCCTTTAAAAAAGAGGAAAGTCTGTACTGCATTTGAAAATTAGGTGATATACTGACATGTTTTGGGCAAGGTTCCAAGTAAAATGTCATTACCATATGTCCTATCTAAATCTCCATCCAAACAGAGAAAGGTTCAGAAAGGTGGACAACAGGCCTTTAGAATGTAAAAAAAAATGTTTCTGCATGTGCTGAGCCAAGGTGTTGTGTTTGTTTAGCTATGCTGCAGTTCTAAAATCCATGCTGGAAAAGTAGCACCTTTATACTGCACAGGGCACAGACAGACACAGTACAGTCCAAAGCAACAGCTCACTTACATGGCTTGTCTAATTAGTTCCAGGATTCACTCACAAATGCCAGGGATTTAGTTATTAACATCAGGAAAAGGATGTAGCCCTGAGCAGGCAGCACAGCAAACATATGGGATTTTATCCAACATTCATATTTGCTAAGAATATCCCCAGTGTGTGCACAGGTCCAAGTCTGTGACTCCACAACCAACCCCAAAAAAGTAGAGTTAAAAATGTCTCTGACAAGGTGAGGCATTTGAGTTGTAGTGGCAGGATTGTTTCTCTGCAGCCATGAGGAACAGACTGGGATCTCAGAGAAAATAAATTAAACCCATTCAAAAAAGTAGGTTAGCTTTTAACCACAAGGGCTATTTTAAACAACACTTGCTTGGATGAATACTCTGATTTGACCCAGGAACTGCTCTGCTCACACTGACATTATAGTGGCATGTTGGAAGCCAATGTTTACTTAACTCACAATTGACTGCTTACATGAGATTTAAAATCTCAAAACCTGTTTACTGGGGTCATGTATTCCATTGAAGAATAAGAAAAACAATCTTGTGATCCAAGAACACTGCAAGAAATGAGCACTGCAACATTTCAAATCAGAAACGGAAAATAATAAGCTTTAAATTTTCTTGTAAAATCTACCTTTTTTTTTTTTCCCATTAAAAATACAGTAGAAAATATCTAAGCCAGTAAAAAGCTATTCAGAACTCTGCATCACAGAAATGCTGTTAGTGAATCAAGCTTGACCTGTGCAAGGGGAAATTACTTCAGGCTATTGTGAGCTCTCCAGAGTCCACAGCCTGCCCAGAGTTTCTACACCTGCCTTGCTTTGTTTACATCAAACACAACTTAGGTCAAAGCTTGGCAAGGCTAAAAATATTAAGCTCGTATTTATCCTAGTTATAAATACAGAAAATCGTGATAAGGAAGCATTACCCCACCTTTAATGCCTGTTCCTTAAAGAATTGCAGAGCATAAGCAAATATCTCAAGTGCTTTGACTTTTTTGCCATTTGCAGCTGTCAGGTCTGTCTCCATGGTAAGATTCTACATGAAAGAAAATAACTGGAAGTTATTAAAAGAAAAAGGCAAACATCAAATTAATTCCCACTGCTTGAGGACAGCGAACTCTTCACTATTCACCTGATTAGGAAAAAGTGACAGAACTATTCTGAAGAGGATTTAACTCATCACTTGAATTTCCTGGAGTATGACACTTTGCTGCTTATTTTAGACTTTGTTTCCAAACACTTACCATGCCTACAGGTAACTGCAGCAGAGAAAGAAATATGCACTAAATATTAAACAATTGCAATAGATCCATCTGTAAATAACTGCAATAAAGTTGCACATGCAAGATATCCAAATTAAGAGTTAGAAGTACAGATTTTTGGTTTCCCACCAACAGATGAAACCAGAAAACACCTCAAACCAGAAGGTACTGGCCGATTCCAAAGCTCTAGAATGGATTAAAGACAAAAACACAATCAGTAGGAATAACGTCAGATTAACAGCCCAGCTGGCACTTGCAGTTCTGGCAACGAACTCTGGGTGAATTTGCTTGGCTTCTCTAGAGCTCAGTCAGGTTTTTATATTCCATTTCTGCTGACCAGATTTATTCAACAAACCAACTCCCCAGACAGGACATAAGGATCTAAGCAAAGCAGATTTACTTTTAAAAGTGGAAAGGAAGGCTGGCAAGTTACAGTTGCCAAATGCAGTGAGAAACAATATGAATCATAATGCTAACTGAAGAGCTTCATTTACTCAATTTACTCTCTAAACCTAGAGATGCTTCACTTCTAGTTAACAAAAATTTAGTAGTGTTCAGAGGAAAACAACTCGAGTAGCAAACACAGTTTGGGTATTACTTACACCAGTGGTATGCAGCTTCATCTTAAACTTTTCAAAATACAACCAGTGCTTTGATTCAGTGGGATCCAAGTCGTGGTAGAAGTCTCTTGCTGCATAGCCAAAGCTATGGAACTTTCTCTCTGGAGTTAGGAGGATAGTGGTTGGGGTCTTCTGATTGGAAACACCCGGATCTCCACCTTCCCATCGTCTGGACAAAAAGGGAAACAGCTCCAGTAAATGATGCTCAAGGTTAGAACAGCAGGAAAAAACAAGTGTATCATGAGAAAAAGCCATGGCAAACTGCACAGATCGCTTTTCCCGCCAAATCAGTAATTTCAAAGTTTATAATACCAAAATCAAGTGGTTTTATTCCCATCTAAGAAAAAAGGAGTGCAATTTTCATTTTGGGTAATTCAACACATTTTTGTGGTTATTGTGTAATTCTTAAGGATATATCACACTCAGGTAAGAACACAGGTTCCCTGAAGTAAGCCATATGTAATTAAGGAAACAGTTTTGTACTTAAAATTTCTACCTCAGCCAACACGTGTAATAAATATTGTAGAGAAAAAGAAATCAGTAATTCTCCAAGAACATTACTAATAAAAATCCAAATATGGCCTTTCCAACTGTGATTCAGATTTCATGAATGGTTACTTACAAGGGGTATTTTTTCCATTTTGAATTAGGGACCTGCTTAAGTCATCTATCATCACCACAGGGAGGCTGACTAAATCCCCATTTGTGTCCCAGAATACTCTCTGAAACAAGACAAGCCAGTTCAACCAACATCTCATCATGTGCTTCATTTCCTAGACACCTGAAACTCTGAAGGCATCCATGCCTGCAGATGCTGAGCTCTCTGCACTGCACTTTCTACTCATGTGAAGTTGATGGATTTTGTGTTTCAAATCCCCAAAATGCTGTACAAGTTTTAAACTGTCAGAAATGAAGCAGACTTCCCTAACCTCCAAAGATCTTAAAGGCACCAAAATATTTCTGTACTAGTGAATAAAACTATCCGATCTCATCAAGATTGTGAAGGTATCTTTGGGGGGGACACCCATGAAAGTATTAAGGCAAAGCTGCTTTCACAGAACAGCTAAGGAAATAAATAAGGAAATAAATAAGAACATTGAATATGGGAACACCCAGCAGCAGGAACTGAAGGGGGGCATGGCAGGACAAAAAGGTCAGACAGTGGAAAGTTGTAGAAACAGCTGTGAGCATTCCTGTCCTCTCATTTCTCCTTCACAAAAAGGCAGAATGGAGAAAACTCACATTACTGTTCCTCCCCCCACCATACACAAGTACTTTCTGTATGAGAAACAAACATTTACCAGAAAACATTTTCTTAAAAAGGCATCAGTGGAAAATCTGTTTATGCTTTCAGACATAATCATAACACAGCTCAACCAGGAGCCAAGTTAAGATCACACAGGCAACTGCATTCATTATTAAACTACACGTCGATTGCTTTTTCTAAAGATAGCAAAACGCACTTTCAGAACATTCTCCTGCCAAAGCCCTCATTCTGAAGCATAAAAAAATCTGCCTTGCTCTGTGGTAGCTGTTTATGTGCCATAGGAAGAGCATGTAGAAAAAATAATTTCCATTTCACTCTCAAAAACAGTTGAATCCATTGAAAATTAATTGACCGCCAGACCAAGGCAGAAAACTGACATGGAAAACTGCAATCTAAGGGGTTGGTCTTTACTTGGCAAAGTAACAAAGAATGGGATCTTCTGAAGTGCTGGGACCCCTTCAGACCATTCAACTGGATCAAACAGAGCAAAATCTCTTTTTTGCACAAGCAGCAGAGAATGACATGTCTGAACCTCCTTCTGTGCAGAGGACAATTCCACTGCCCTGAAAGCAGAAACTGCATGATGAGGAGTGGAATGATTTCCACATTCATCCACTTGAAAATGTTTCCTAAATCTGCCTAGCTCTGCTGCTCAGCCCTGAGCTATGATCAGCTAGCAAGGGCTCTGCTCCAGGTCATTTCTTCCAACCTGCTGCTAGAAATGCACTTGGTCAACTCCAAAATCTTTGAGTAGGTGTTACAGCAAACATATGGTTCCAATGTGAAGAAGCTGGGATCTCACAGCTCATGAGCAGAAAACACTGCTATTCCACCAGATCGTTAAATCCCACACACCCGCTTGCAAGCAGAGAGGAGACAGACTGATATCGTTTTTGCCTGGAATCATTAATGATTCATTCTGAGTCACTGGTGGGAAATGCCATAAATAGGCTGTGGTTAATAACAATGCTTCTTTGTTTTTCATTACGGCCAGGCACATTTTCTCTTTCCGGAACAAGCACGCTTAAGGTGCAGTTTAAATGAAGACAAATTTATGTTCAACGCCGTGGGATGAAATTTTCAAAGCCACCTGGAGAATTGGATGTTTGCTTCCTGATGAGTTTCTGATGGAAACTGGACATGGTAATTACTCAGCATGTTCTAAAGCCCCCAGCTCGTATTACTGTTCAGTCACAGAAAGGACAGTAAGGAAAGAGAAGGGGAAGCATGACTCTACCATTTGCAATCAGAGATTTAAAAATACTCCTGTGTGATGTTTTTCTAGAGAGAAGCAGATGCAAAAGCACACGAATTGTAACTCCTGGCTGCAACACCCTTGCCAGGTGGGGCCCTGGCCTCAGTCCAGTTAGGGGAGGATTTTAGTCAGTAGGACTAGAACTGCAACACTTTCGTTTGCAGTTTCCTTTCACGGTACCAATACAGGCAAAATATTGGTAATAATTAGGAAAAAAAAAGAAAAAGGAAATGCCTATCAAAAGCATAAACCTAAACAAGCCAGAATTGCTCTAAATCCATGTGGGGGATATTTTTGCAGTGCAGAATCACAGTTCCAACAGGACCAAGGCAGATTTCTTTCAAATGCAGACATAGGAGTTCCTAGGCTGATATAAAGTGGAATATCTGAACAGAAATATAAACAACAGAGACCTGTTTATAGCCATAGAGCATCTAACTGTATACTAGAAGTGAAAATAGAGACAAGAGAGTCAGTGAGGAAAGAAGCACGAGGTTATAGGAAGGTTAGAGAAATGCCCTTACTCACACTTCAATCTGGCTAAGACACACCAAAGAGTGACTTGTGCAGAGTGATGAGAATTTGATCCAGAGCTGCAGCACCACAGTCAAGGAAATGAAACACTGGGGTCATCAAAACGCAGCTGAACGCCACCAGCAGTGTGTATATGCAGGAAAAAGGCAAGTGTGTGTCTCCCAAAAATTACAGACATACAGGGAAGAGAGGGAAAGGGAAAAACCTGAAGGTTGAAGTTGCACAGAAAAGGGACCACATTCTCCCTCCTTCCAAAGACAGACTGCAATTGGTTTCACAGCCACATGCATTTCTTCATTTATTCTCCTCCATTTGTGAAATACTCCCATTCAGTTGGATGCTATCTAGCCAGTAGCCAAAACATCTGTAACTTCATGTAAGTGCATGTAACTCAAGAGGAGTTTTTCAGAACTGTGTAATATCTCATGTATTCCCTCCAAGTGAGATGTTATTAACTTGTTCTACAGCAGCAAATTTTCCATGTGGCTCTGGCACTGCCCTGCTCACTGAAGTGCTGAGCTCATGGCCAGGCAGCTCAGATGCCTTTATCCCAGTCTCAAGTTATGCTGCAAACAGCACTCACTGTAACACATTCACTCTGCAAAAATAATCTGAACCTCAGCTACCTGTAACAAAAGCTGGGGGCAACTATCAAGAGCTGTCAGTATTACCTAAAACTGATAATACAGTAACCAGTGTTTTGCAATCAAAGTAAAGTCATTCACTGAACATTTACAAACCCACACCCAACTCCAAACACGCTGAGATGAGTGAGGCCACTCATACATTTAAAGATAAATATATGCTTAAAGAACTGTGTTCAGTCAATGCTTATGAACTATTTTTTTTTCTTTTAGCACTGGCATCACAGCAAATAAACACACACAGTCAAAACCATGAGTTTGTTTGCCTCCTAATTACACAACAAGAATCATGGCACTGCTGGCACTACACTCCAACCTGGCGCTAAAGCCCCATGTGTTCACTCTTTTCTAAAGTAGGACCTTCTAAATAAACCCTTCTTACCTGTCTAGAGAAAAGCAGCTTTGTTAAAAGGCAGTCAGAAATCTAAGTATCTGGAAAGGATCAACACTTAGGAGGGAAGGTGGAAAAAATGTTAGGAAGTAGAGAGGACCATGCATCACTGGTATGCTTTATTTTAATGTAAACATTCTCAAGTGCTGGCGGGAAGTTACATTTACTCTGCTGGAATATTTGTAAGTTATCCTACATGTAAGCCTCATTATATACAGAGTTTGAACCCCTTAATACCTTCTGAACTACTGAAGGCTTATCTTAATAAATATACCATTTTTTAATTGAATTTCATGATTTCATGAGTATTAATATATAAATACATATTAAAATATTACATATATTATTTGGTAAATCCATTTCAATCATATCTTGCCAAAATCCTTCCCAGATAGAAATATCTATTTTAAAAAATTAAAATAATTCTTGGTATTAAAATATTTTCCATTGCTTGAAATACCTGTTGGAAATATGAATACACTCCCCCCCCAAGAAAAAGTTCCTCCCCTCTGGTTGGAAACACACAAAGTAATTTATTTAATTTCTTTCAACATCAGTGTCTCACATCATGGTTACATAGGTCTGAAACCACAGTCATGCTGCCATTATTGCAGAAGGAGGAAAATGTCATGTTTTGAACCACAAGCAGTCAATTGAGATTTGGAATATACTCTCAGCACCTGGATTTCAGTGTCCCAGTGACTGACAGTAGGAAGCCTGGCAAGGAGAAGGGACTTCTCCAGGAAAGGAGAATGCAATCTGTAATGTGAATCCAGCAGCAAAACCAAGTCCTAAGGTAAAACTCAAGTCCAAGGCACTTAAAGGACTTCCCCAGAAACAGCAGTGATTCCACACAGTAAAATCTCCAGCATTTATAGGAACAACACAGAGTTGTTCTAAACACAATTTAGGCTTGCTCAGATACAGCTTCAGAGATGTTTCCCCTCATTCCATTCAACTTCTTTGAGAACTTTAATTAATGACTTGCTGCCAAAAGAGAATAGGAATTGATAAAGACGGGTTCCAACTTGCCCATCCTGAGAGCTGAGACAGTAACACAGGGCGTGTCCTTTGACTTCAGCCTTGTGCACCTTCCTGTGCTGCTCAGAGAACAAGAGATGCCTGAAATGCAGAGCAGACCTGGAAAGCATTACTTGTCCATCCTGCAAATGGTAGTTATCTTTGTAACTGGATGGCATTTCTGAATACCATTTCTGACTTTACTTTCCTTTAGACAGTATTTTAAATCCCTCAGCTGCATTAGTTTGCAGCCATACACAAACCAACTATGCAGGCTGACTGCACAATCAATAGTGTCAGCTGGGATTTAGGGAGCTGCATTCAGCTACCACCCTTGCTTAGAAAAAATGCAGTATATCACACTGCACTGCAGCAAATTAGGCTTTTTGACCTTTTGTTCTCAGTGTTACAGCACAGTACCTACTTCTGCAACAGCAATGTTGTTTAGAGGAACATCTATGACTGAGCTTTTCACGTATACTTTTTATGTCTAAAATGATCTATATCTTGCTCTCATTACAATATAGTCATTTTTAATATACTTTAATAAGAATTGAATATGTTTTAAGTTATAAGACTATAGAATATTACAGCAATGGTTTGTAGTGCAAACCTTTCAGGTAGCTGCCATAACAGTTTTTGCGTTTGTCATTGCATAGACTTATATTGTGCTGATTTAATCAAGAAAAAAAAAAATATTAAACACCCCTCCCTACATCACACCATTTAAAGCCTGTCCTTTACATACATATAACATAGAGAGATTTCACATCAAACCTTCATTTCCACATTCATGCCTTTTGATTGCTTATTTCCCAATATCAATGGATCTTTACCATAGATTTGATTCAGATTTAATGCCACAAAGCTTAAATCAGCCAAACAAATTCCCAGTGCAAGTAACCAGGTGCTGTACACCCAGCTATACACAGTGTGATTCCAGGGGAGGGGCAGCTCCTGGATGCCATGACCCTTAAAAATCAGTCTCTGAGATAAGGGCATCCTGACTTAATTAACTTTTCTCCCTGAACAATTCTGAATACTCAGATTCCTCCTTTTACTCTGTCATCTTGTAAACTCCGCAAAATAAGAGAGGGGATGTGCTCCCATTGACTACTAAAGCAAATCAGAATAAAATAAAATGCAACAAAAAAGTCATAACCATGAGAAATCTGCACACTGTGGTAATGCCAGACAAATCCAGACACTTCAGGCCCCTGCAGAAAATATCTATGGCTACTGCAGGCAACCCATGGTATCACAGTCACAAACTACTGCATTGCAGCCCTTACCTCATTACATGAATACATTCTGGCTCCTTGGTGAAGCTGTAGGCGTAGCCACTGGATGTTGTGCCAAAATCAATAGCCACAACAACAAGAAATAACTGTTCTACAGCATCCTCTGCATCAGAGTCCTTCTGTTAAACAGCAGAAGCAAAATAGACACCGGGTCACTGGTCAGAATCATTGCAACCTGTCAGAAGTTCTGCTCTGCAAGACCTGCATTATCTCTTCAGTAAAAATGACTTCCTTCAATCTGCCTTTGTGGCCAAAGTTGATACCAGAAATCTGCACATTCCAATGGAATTGGAAATTCAATGCATGACTCAACATAGATGATAGAGCCTTTTATACATAATTTTCTAATCAAAGCTTCCTTCATACTCATTTTTTGAATACTTCTTGTCCTGTATTATTAAAACCTATGGGTTTGGGGCTGTTTTTTGTTGTTTTTTTTTTCTTAAACTCATCAACTGAAAAATATGTCCATCAAGGTGATATATTTGGACTTACTTGGTGGTTTTAGGAGTTAAATATATCATAACTATGAACATGAAATACTATTACCATTCAAAAATAATGGAGACAAACCCACTCAAAATACAGCAATAAGCATTATATCCCATGTTACACAGAAGAATTTATATAACACCTCTTTAGCCAGCACTACATGCTGCATTCCTCCTGCCTGTGCTATAATGTGGGAAGCTGTTCAGCTGTTCATCAAATTATGAATTTGAATCCTTCTCCCTGCCTTTTACCTGTAATCCTGCAATCCCTGAAAAGCACAGTCAAGGGCAGTGTGCTCCAAACCCTTCACCAGCCTTGCTGTCCTAAATCCAGCAGGGCTGCTCAGCCTGTGCCCCCAGAAACATCCTGAAGGAATTGTTATCTTTCACAGAGGAGCTGCCACATGGTCTCACTCTATGGGCAGTGTTCCACCACAGCCCTCACAGATCTCTATTAATTCCACACCTCCCACCTCCACCTTCCAGATTTCTACTGTATCCCTACATTTTCCAAGATCACTCTGTATACCTGCTACTTGAAATGGAGAAACAAAAGCAACAAGTTTTGGTCTCCAATCATAAAAGATTTGTTTGGATTCTCCTAATGAAGTTTTTCAGCTAGGACAATGTCTTCCTCAAAGAGTTTAAGGAGCAAATCTAACTGAAATATGATGTAATTCATCAGCATGACAAAAGTAAAAGAGGAATTTCAAGAGTATATAGAGAAAGAAGGGAATAAGAGCCAAAAACTAAGAGAGAGAGCACTGGAAGTCCTGAAGATTGGTTTTTGCACAATTCCGAACTTGAATCAGAAAGCTAAGGCAGAAGGCTGACAAGGATAAAAATGTGTTCTGAACACAATCCCTTGCAAAAACATGAAATACAGTGTGCATGTACTGTGTTACAAACCATACAGGTGATCTTAAAAACAAGTGTGACTTAGTTTTAATAGGAGTTTATCAACAAAATTATCATGATGTACAAGAAATTAAAACACACTACCTATGGGACATGTTCTTGGTTCTAAAAGCTTACAGAAGTCGCTGTTTTCCTTAAATAAAACCAGCTGGTTCTATTTTGAGCTTCTACCTCTCTCTCAGAGCAGATTCTTTTCTCTGAGAAGCTGGGTTTTACTGCTGAGTACCCTATATCCTTCTTTTTTTCTGAAAGGAAGAAGACTTTTCAGGGGCTGCCTAACCAAATCAGTGATAAAGACAGGGACAGACCCTGGGAACCCTGAGGATCAAGAAACTCCTGTGTTTGATATAAAAATATGCAGCAGCAAGTCTATGAGTTTAGCAAATAAAAAATAGCAAAACCAGGAGCCCAATGAAAGGTATCAGAGCTCTGTCAACAACTCCAGTGTGACCAAAATCTCACTTAATACTATGGATAGCATAAAGGGGATCAGTATGGAGGAAATGACAACTCTAAAGAAATTATGTGCCACTAAACAGGCAGGAGAAGGCAATGTAAGCATGCAGTGTATGTTAAGAGTGCATTTCTTACCACAATGTGTGATGGAGACAGTGGAGTTATTCCAGGGTCTCCCAAACTTTTGGCTGGTGATGAGTAAGCAGATGTGGAAACTGCATCTAAAAGAAAACAAACACCCATCAGTGTCAGCAAGCAGAAGGAGTAGATACAGCACTTACTTTGCATACTGCTAAACTGTTTTCCAGTTGTAAAGAATCTGCTAAAACACAAAGCAAATTCTACAGCTGCCATCTAAAACATATGTTTTGCCTTTAAAACATGCTAAGACACAACTGCTGCTTCGGTTTTAAAATGTTTGTCTGACCTTCATGACTATTACCACTCTTTTATTACATTGCCACGTACAATCTTAAAAGTCTTCCGAAATTTATTCAAAAATCATAGGTGGTACAAGCAGCTTGAGCACCACACAGTGCTTAGGATTTAAATGTATGAATGCAGAAACTAAACACAACTGTGAGATCCAAAAAGACAGACTCATTTACAAGAAAAAGAGTTGAGAGCAATTGGAGAAAGCAGGAAGAGTAAGTTGCAATTCGTCTATCCTGAGCCTTTATTCTGAAACTTTCCCAATACTGTCTCTGTTTTTATCCTTCACTACACTCTGCACTGGAACATCTTGCAGCTGTTAATACTACTGCAGGACAGAATCCAGCTGGGAAAAAGGAAAGCATTATTAACAAGTCATCAAAGAAATATTTCTACCCGGCATACAATAAAACTTCATTTAAAGGCATAGACCAAATGAGTGACAAATTCTGTAATGCACTATTTTTATTTTTCATTCTTTAGTTTACATTGTTGATGATAGAAAAGGAAATGGCTTAAAACAATTAAGCACTGATGGCTTAGATGGATTGATATACAATCTGTACTCTTATGAAGAATGCAATAGTTTCTCAAAATAGAATGTAGAAAAGGTACCACACACCCTGTCCATGCTCACAACCCTCTCCTCCAAAATTTAAGCCCTGAACACTTACTCTTCTGTGGAATTCTCTTCCACAGAACACAAGCTATAATTAGATGTAAAGCAGAATGATGTAATAGGCTCCTGAACGTTAATATTAATAATTAAATAATAAGTAATACATGTCAGTGTATTTTTATCACCTACTTGGATGCATCACACATTTATTCATAGCATGTAATTCCTAGACATGACTGACAATTCAGAGCATCACTCCAAGATGACTCTGGAGCAGCTCTCCAAGACCTTAGAACTACGTAGGGAAGAATGCTAATCAAATATGCTGTTTCCCAGGGAAGATTCAAAAACTCTGCAGTGGGCAAGTATGACATAATTTGCCCGCAGGAAAAAAATCTTCCTCCAAATCTTAATATTGCTCTTATAACTCCATTTATTTCTTGAAGCTATAACATACATGTTCAGCCTGATTTTCAGAAGCATTTGCAGAAGCAGAGTATTTGCATTTTCTACATAAGTTCTCCAGGAATATATTAAGTTACTCCTCTTGCAGTGAAGTACAAAAAGTCACAGGCCAAATGCGACAAGCACAGAATCTGCTCGGTTCATTAAGATATCTTTGGAACAGATGCTGTTATCAGCCTCCTTTGTGCAATTTTTTCCTCTTAATTTTTGCACCAGAAACATGGTATTTTAGAACTGAAGAACAGTATTTCAACAGAGAAAAAAAGAAAACTACTAACAAAATATATGCCTTGCATCCTGCTGTCATTTCTGGCTGGACTTGAACTAGTACTTTCTGAGCAGACCAGAACATTTTAACACTGACTCAACACCTTTGCAAACCAGCACTTTACCCACACTTAGGATGCTGATTTGAAGCACAAAATGTAGACATCAAACCCCATGTTTCCAGTGTTTCACTTTGCCACTAATTCTTTTGGTTACCTGTTTCGGTGCTCATGTTTCAAAGATGTGCTGGAGCAGGTCCGGAGGAGGCCACAGAGATGCTCAGAGGGCTGGAGCACCCCTGCTCTGGAGACAGGCTGGGGGAGAAGGCTTCAGGGAGACCTTAGAGCACCTTCCAGGACCTAAAGGGGACCTACAAAAGAGTCAGAGAGGGGCATTTTACAAGGGCATGTAATGACAGGACAAAGGGTAAGGGGTTTAAAATGAAAAAGGGTAGATTTCCATTAGACATCAGGATGAAATTCTTTACTGTGACAGTGGAGATGCACTGGCACACAGTGCCCAGAGAAGCTGTGGCTGCTCCATCCCTGCAAGTGCTCAAAGCCAGGCTGGACCAGGCTTGGAGCAACCTGGGATAGTGGAAGGTTTCCCTGCCTGTGGCAGAGGGTTGAAACAAGATGATCTTTAAGGTCCTTTCCAACCCCCAAACTATTCTGTGTTTCTAAGATGCATTTTCCAACCTGTCTTCAGCTATCAGCCTTGAAAAGTTATTTATATCTCTGTGTGCAACTCAGAAAATTCTGTGTGACAGGATACACATTTTTATATCTCAGAGAACACTGAATAAATATCCAGAACAATACTAACATCCATCCAATGAAACCACTAACTTAGGTGGTGTCCTACCAAGAATTGATTCAAGGTAATTGATGAAAAAGATCCTTCCAAACCCATGAGCATCCTGCACTGCAATCACGGCTCCTCCTGCAAACACCTAGCTAAATAAAATAGTTCTATAACACATCCTGGATCTAACGCCAAAACTTCTTAACAGGTAGTGAAATAATTGTTAAAAGCAAATGAAATTAGGATATTTGTAACATTATACTATCTACCCCATCTGAACTGCAAGGTGTTAAAATACATTTGTCCATATTGGAGCTTTCATATTTTGTTGAGTTTGTGTTTCCATGGTGAAAAAAAATGTGCATGTGTAACAATTTTTACAGCTGTGTTCTGAAGAGCAGTAAATGCATGGATATTCCAGGATATTTAAAAATCCCTTATCTCTAAAGCACTGTGATTGGTTGATCTGACAGAAACAAAAGCATCTGTTCCAGCCAGAGAATAGGAAAAGGGTTGCAAAGAACCTGATTTGCAATCATGAAACTGAAAAATGATGCCTGGACTGTCCTGGATAGGATCAGGGTATTTGTAACAGTTCTTAAAAGCAGAACGACTTAGAATGACTTATTATGGCTTCTGCAACAAAAAACCATAATCAAGTAATGTTCGACATAGCTCAAGTTCCAGCCTTATATTCATGTTTACGAAGGATCTTTATCTCTGTCAAACTACATGCTATGATAAAAACACAGGTAAACAGTATGCATTAAATAAATGTTTAAATTCTTGCCAATTTACACACCAAATTAAATGGAGGAACCTCATTTAGAATCCAAATTAAGTAAGTCCTCAACAAACCAGTATTTAAAATAATGTTTCTAAATATGATGCAAACTTCTTGAATAAAAATTCTTATATTTATTTCTGATATGAATATTAACTTGGAATATGGCTTGGGTAATTTCAATAAATGTGTATAGACTAAATTTTAACACATTGGAATTTCTGACTTTAGTCTTAACCTAAGCAATTGCCAAAGAAAACCCTGTGCACTTTCAAGGTGATCAGAAGCTGAAGGGAAAAAGAAGATTCCCATTTTCAGACTTTGGAGGTTTTTTTTAACAATTCAAAGGGCCCTGATTTGCAGATTCCCAAACAATTACAGAATTGGTGAAATTATGAGATCAGAAGATATTGTATTAATAATGAAATCATGTCCATTATCACATTAGCTCCAATTGCTGGTTTAGCTGATTTAATTTAAATTGTAACTTCTTTTCATCTAAACAGATGCAACAGTTTATTTTCTGTGGTTTCCTGCAATGCCTAATCTGTTTAGTTCTCTCCCTTCTTCAGTAAATGATCAGCAACATTGTAGATTTTGACAAAATGCAACAAAGGATTAACCTTTAAGTGTCAAAGAATGCAGACTAAAAGCGAAGTCCAGAACACTTATAAAAACTTTGCTGATGCATTGTGGATATTTCACTGATGGCATGTTCAGCTGAATCTGATTTTCTGACAGATGTGGAGAGCAGGACCAAGCTCATTATCTAATTAGAAAGATCAGTCAATGGCAGCTGGAAGGCCATCAGTCTGTTCTGAATATTTGAGAGCCCCTGCCACACATTCCTATTCAGGACTGGATAAATGAACTTTAGGGAGCTACTAAAAAAGACACTGACCATTACAGTCCCACATAATCAGTTTCACATCACCCTTAGAGAAGGGTGACTGCTGGACCTCCCAGCCACAAGCCACAAAGGTGGTACTCAAACCAACAAAAAAAAACTCAGCAGCCACACAAAATCTTCTATTTTCTATTAAATATTTCATCTGTATACAATTCAGCTGCATAAGGAATTGGTAAAATTTTCTGCTTCACATATTATGGAACTTGTTTGTTTCCGCAGTGAAGCGGATGCCAGAGCAGAGGATTCTGTCTAACA
Organism: Rhabdornis inornatus; assembly: GCA_013397075.1. Taxonomy (NCBI): domain Eukaryota; kingdom Metazoa; phylum Chordata; class Aves; order Passeriformes; family Rhabdornithidae; genus Rhabdornis; species Rhabdornis inornatus. The sequence continues at coordinate 1,161,158 of VWZS01010874.1, read as the reverse complement.
GAAGGTTCCCTGCAACACAAATGCCATAAACAATGGATAAGCTAAAGTGGGCTTTTCTCCAGTTAGAATTTATCAGGACAAGTAAATCAGGAACCTGGGAATCAGGGTGTGGGGCTTTGCAGCATAATGCCCAGAAATGCTGTCACACCAGGGAAGGGGGACATTTCTGAACGTGCCTCATGTCACCAGTTCTGTGTATGGAAAAGAAACAACTTTTTCAGAAAGAAGAATAAGGATTCGAGCCCCAAGTCTGCCATCAGAAACCATTTCAGGCACATTCTGCATGACTTTAGTGATGGCCACAAAAGCAAAGGCTTCACCACAGAAGATGCACTTTCCAAATCTTCCCAGACCTCACTCCCATGAGACTGGATCTCTCTCCTACAGCTGTTTCACCAATCAAAGAAAAAGCAAGCATCTCTATGATATTACCTCTGTATAAACATGCCTGAACACCAGTGTGCATGTTACATCCCAACCAACACAAGTGAATTTATATTTCTATCCTGACAGAGTGGCCACAAACCCAACACGAACTCTTCCCACAATTTTCTGAATCAACAACAGGATCAACACCATTCCACATTTCAGATCACAGTTCCATTATTTTAGTAAGTGCTATCACAATACAAACACCACAAATACAGTGGGTCCCAGCACAGCCTTTTCCAGGCTCTCCCAAACTCCCAGCTGAGAATGGATGCAGGACAGCACCCTGGCTCAAAAGGAAGGCTGCAATAACTCTTTTTGATTTATATAATACACATCCACTGTTCCAAATGCCAAATCATCTGAGCACTCAGCAATCTGTAGCTGATGAACCAGGTGCACAGGGGAAGTTGGGATGCATTAGACCAACTAAAAATGTCACCATTGCAGCTGATCTTTGTGGCTCCAATAAATCCATGTTAACTGAATTCACCACGAACACACTCAACATTTCACACATCAAACACTTGCACATATCTCTGGCCACTTCTCTGGAATTTCCAGCCACCCAGCATGTGGTGAGTGCTGCTATGTGTGTATACAGTGCTCTGCTCTCAGTCAGGTTGCTGGTAATACTAAAATCTTAGCCAAATTCTTTATTTCCCATTCAGGCACTATATCTGGATTTAAAATTTAGGAAAAAGAAGGGGGGAAAAAAGGAAAAAGAAGGATGCATTGAACCAAACATGGGTATAGAATAGTCATCAGGCAACAAAAGAATGAAACAAACCCATTATTTTCCATTCAAAAGATTATAACCTTTTGAGCATCAAAATAATTTTGACACAAGCAAACCTTCCTAATGATGTTTGCACAAGAAAAGCAGAGTTTACCATACTGCTATTAGCTGGCAACGGCTGCACCAATTAAGAAAACCTTATTCAGCTTTTCCTATTGCTGAGATTTTCCTTTGCATTAAGTACAAAATGTCAGAGCTTCCAAATGTAACGTGACAACCTATTTTACTGTAAATACAAAGATGGCCTTTTAAAACAATTACAGAACAATAAAAAAAGAGATGGAGAGAAGCAAATACAAAAAAAAATCTTAAAACATTCTTGTGCATAATGAAAAGATCCCATATTTCCTATCAGAAGCAAGAACCTTCTGTTTCTACTGAAAGCAATGGCACCACTGTTATGACCATCAGTGGAATTAGAGATCTTTGTTTTAAAATGCCAGTAGGCATCCAGCTGGTTTGCTGAAGACTCCAATACACTTCTCTCCCATGAATACAGCCATAGCTAATCTCTGATACAAATCCAAGTTTCCTGATACCCTTTCATAATATCTAGTCCCCTGAAGAACTGGAATTCATTGCACTGATACCAATTAGAGCACAAGGATTTCCTAAGTAAAAAAAAAAATCTCCCTTAGAATTCTAAAAGTAAGACATGTCATTACAACCTTGACCTTTTCCATTTATTGCTTTTATATTGTCTCCCGTCACGATTATGCTTTGAATAGAGGAATTACATTTCTACTACATTATGAACGTTTTCTAAGGTAATTTTAAGATTTTACCACTATTGTTAAGAGTTTCAAAAACCAACCCCAGTTTCATCCCATCACTCACTCTGTGGACAATATTCATTTTCCCGAGCCTCAGCAGCAAAAGGAGACCAAAAGACGCCACCAATTTTCTGTGAACTTAATTTGAGATGAAAGAAACACACGAGAACTCACAGTAACCTTCTGAAAATGCCACATGGGTTTTGTTCACTTCTCCTCTATTTGACAGGACATAGGCTAAACTACTTTACCTACATTTGATATGACCTCACTAGTGCTTGGTAAGATGGACTAGAGCTGAGCAATCACACTTCCCTGCACACCAGGTCTGTAATGTCCCAGCAGGTCCTCACCAACAGCTAAGTCTGCCTTCAACTCAAACCCTTTCACCATCTGCACTGTAAGATCTCAAATCCAGCTTCACCCTGAATGACCTGAGAGTTTTCCAGCTTCTGTGATCAGTCAGCTCCCTTTCCCCTCCCATTTCCTTCCCCATCCCCTGATGTGATTCCAGTGCGCTCAAAAGCTGCTCATGCTCCAGAGCCTGGGGTTAGGGGAACTCAGCAGCACTGCCCTGCAGTGATCCCTCTCTTCCCACATTCCAGCTCTTCCATAGCCATGCACTACTGCCAGGAGAGACAACTCTGATCCTGCTTTACCTGTTGTAAAAGGCAGACTACATGCTGTGATAAAGGTGGGCTAACAACAGATTTGGCAACCCAGAGTGGTCAAAGACAATTCTCCCTGATCTTCCTAAATATTCCCCAGTACAGTTCTGTAAGAGACACCTTCAGTGCACATTAACTAAACTTCTCTTCCTTCAAGAAGCTCTTCTTTGACCTTGCTTCCTTTAGACTTCCTTGCACTATTTGCCTCTGAGCAAGAATTGTCTTCCTGTATCTCTAACCTCCTCCCTTGCTGCTTCCAGAACACGTAAGGAATAGAAAACAAAACACAAGATGTAGAGAACTTAGGTCCTGTGAAAAGATACCTTCCTGGAAAAGGCTTCCTGCTGCTTCTCCTTCATCATCATCTTTGTCCTCATCTACCTCCTCTGCTTGGTTCACTGCAAGGCTGTCAGAAATGGCACTACTAAGATTATATTCTAATTCCCAGGACCATACTCATAAAACAGAACATTTGTGATGTTAACCACTCTCTTTTAGAAAAATACCACTTCCCAGCTCAAACTGGACTGGTTCACTGCCTTTTCTTCTTAAAAAACAAGATCAAAATATTACAGCTATAAGCCTGTGTTTTACTACAAGTTTCTATTTAAGAACCATCTCAAGATGCAATTGTATCCTGGAAAGAATGCAATCCTACCTTTCTCAATCAAGATATTCAAAGGAATATTACTCAAAGAACAAGAATCACTGTTCAGCTTTTCAGACTGTGCATCCAGTACACAGGAATAAGAACATTTTTGGCGGCATTTGTTTACTTAGAAGGCAAAAAGGTTATTTAGTTTTCAAGCATTCCTAGATTCAAACAGTATCCTGCAATGCATCAAGCTGGATGAATGTAGTGACACCTTTTTCTTAAAAAATGAATTGGGAAAAAAATTTGAATATGTTTGTCTTCATTTTGACAATCTCCTGGAAGGCTCAACATGATTCACACATTTACAGAGTCTTGACAAGAGAAAACCAACCACTCTCATCAACTCACAGGGGAAAAAAAAAAGATAAGCAGGGGACAGGGTAAAAAGAAAAGCCAAACTAGAACCACCATTACTTGTAGTAGTCAGCATGAGTGATGCTGTATATAAATCCCTTCATATTCTACAAGGCTATTAAACCCAATTTTGTTCAAAGATGGAAAAATAAAAAAATAGCAACTGTGACAAAACTTAAAAAATTGGTATCACATTTGACAAATCATTAGCAAAGTCGTCTATGGCTATTAATTTAGCTTCTGAGCAACATTGCACTGCTATATCAAAAAACAGGTTTTCTTTCTTTCTACTTGATGGTCTTGAAAACACACAGTTACTGGGCTTAAAGGAAAGCTTAAAGGAAAAGTATCTTATGAGAAAAGAAGAAATTACCTGATTAGATTTGTAGAGTAGATCACAAAATCATGTTGTCACCAACCAAAATCCACTTCCAGAGGTTTTTACACTAACACCCATCAGGGTTACATGCAAAGGCCATGATGGTGCATCCACAGAGACCACAGTGACCAGCCAGAAAACCAACAGCAAATTTCCACTGCCACGGTGACAAACCCCTGGCACAACCTTCCAAGGAGTTCCTGTGGCTAAAATCATAACAGGAGCATAGCTGAGTAAGCAAGAGAGCTCCTACAAAAGGTTGATTTTCGAATGCAGCACTTCCATAGTGACAATACTGAAAGCTTTTGTAAATGGCATGCCCTGCAGTTCTGATTACTGCAAATGCTCTACTCAGGTATCCATGGAAACTTGAGAAATAGATGTTAAATTTGTTGGATCTGTTTGGCACCAGGGAATGGGACAAGCTGCCAGTCATCCCAGTCTAACCACAGGTATTTTGATCTTTAATCATGAAGAAGGAATCAAGAATCCTCAAATGATGATGAAACCCATCCATGTGAAATGGCCACATTTCCCAAACAATGACAAAAGAAGGAGGCAAAGATGCACTGAAGAACCTTTATTTTAACGCTGTTATTATCTCTTGAGAGAGAAAAAATACCCCAATCTCTGTAATGAAGAAAGAGACACCCAAATAGTCACTCTTCCAACCTCACAGGGAACAGGGGAAAAAAGCAAGCATGGATAAAAATGCACAGAACCTTGTAGGGACAGGTGGACATGGAGTACTCAGGACTGCAAAACCCTTTGAAAGAAACTGCTTCAACTCTAGAGACAGGTCCTGAATAGCACTGAGAACTAGGGATGTATCCAGAAATGGACAAACTGAAGTTGTGTTCCCACATCATTCCCTCTGAGAGAAGGAATTAGCAAAGGGAGGGTAATTTATCTCTGCTTCCTTCCTCAAGGAAACTAGCGCAGGTTGAGCAGGCTCCTGCAACAGGAACTGATTTTCTTCAGGGAGAGAATGTGGATTAACTTCCTTAGATGACATGGAATTGCTATTATTGAACGGCACTCACATCCACACTTTTCTGGACTCCAGCTGGTAATGCTTACTAGAAATCTCTCAGTATTCCTCAGAAACTGCATCTGCAGGGCACAGCCTGAGAGTACTGAGTTAAAAGCTGAAAGCAAAATCCTCTCCAGGTCTCCCATTCTTGCAAATTTAGGTGCCCTTGGAACTGATCTATGTGCCCAGAGCCTGCAGATCTGTAACAACAGAGCTGGGATCTGGGCCAGGGAGCACCCAGAGACTCACAGGGCAGTGGAGAGCAGAGAGCCAGGGCTGGGGAGCACCAGCACAGCTCACAAAGCCATTCTGCTGTCCTTGACACACCCCCCTGCAGTCCTGACTGAAGAACAAAGGCATTCTAGGCTTTCTGGCCATCGTATTCTGAGGGGTTTCGCTTATTTATTTGCTTACTTCTTAGAACTGAGTGTGTTTTCCTCTTCATTTACATGAAAACGTTTCTCAAATCCCTCTGAGACAGCCTTTGAAGGAACTTCCTGTTTTAATACTGATTGCTGACACAGATCACCACTGCCATACTAATTTTAAAACACTGCAAAGTCACTGCTTTAATAGCAGTTATGGCATAATTTTAAACTTGCATTTGTTTATTTTAAATGCATATCACTATGATTCTCAACAGCACAGCACATGGGCCAGAGCTGACACATTTTGAATAATGAGAGCTATGGAATGTTCTTTCAATATCAAAAATGTGCCTGGTCACTGAGAAAAGGCAGATTGGATGTAATGACCCAGCAGCCAGGACACTTGTCACAGTGATGAAGATGAAGCCTGCAGATCTGCCACAGGCATTTCAGATCACCAAGGTTCAGCCTTGGCAGCAGCATTCCCTCAGTGCTACACCAACATCTGTGACCTTACAGCACCAAACAGCTGCACACTCTGCAGTGGAACATCTGTGAAGCAAGTGTACCATTTACAGCCATGGCTGATGGACTTCAGAGCTCATCCCTGAAATCCACTCCAAGTCCTCCTGGCACCTCTCTCACCACTGCAGAAACACCAACCTGATGCAACCTGGAGCTTCACCCATCCTTGTTTTCAACCAGCCAGGCTGTTTAAGAGAAACGTGACAAGTGCCATACAGAAACTGAGTAATTTTGTAAGAAGTCATCTATGGATAGACAAAGATTTCACTAAAGCTGCATAAGGAAAATATCAACAGCTAGTTCACATAAGGAAAATTAAAAAAAAAAAGAAACAGATGCAAACTCCCCAAAAAGGTCGTGTTGCTTCATATCAAATTAAGGTCATGACTGTTCTCATCCTCCTAATTGAAAGCAGCATTGTTTGCGTGCATTGTTTTTTATTCCTTTCACATCTTCCACTATCATTTACTGGGAGCCAGCACAGCTTCTTTAAATATCAAAAAAAAGCCAATTTGCTTCTTCACAACTGTCACCATCCACCAACACAGGGTGGGAGTTGGACCGACCCTTACAACAAAACCTACAGACTAAAAGAGCCAGAGGGAGAAGTTTCTAAAACCATAAATGGTGTGCTCTTTGAAGTCAAATACTTGTGAAATCCCATCTGACACACTGTCAAAAGGCAGAACCAATTCAGGTACAGAAAACTGACACAATGGGACACTTTAAATATTATTATTTTAAAGTAAAAAGTATATATATATTTTTTTTTTAAGAAAGGAATGGTTGCTTTGTGCATTTACAGAGAGAACAGGTGAAATCATAGTAGAGTGGAGCAAAAAGGAATTAATCCCCTGGAACATCTTAGAAGAATAAGTAACTGGAAATTTTAAAATATTTGACCAGATCTGTAACTTTAAAAGGAAAAAATAAAAGAAATCCAGACTTAATTGCAACAGTAGATATGATATCCAGAAGGGGCCTAAAAAATTTCAACAGCATTGCCATGAAAGTGGGAGAAGTTGGCCATGGCAGGTCACACCAACTCAACCAACAAAACAAGCATTTGGAAGAAAAAAAGCACAAGTTGAGACACTAGTCAAGTCCCATATAACCCCAACCACCAGTGACACAGTTAGAAAGCAAAACATATCCTAAACCCTGACATGTTCATGAAGGGGTCAGGTCTTTTATAGCTGAGGCAGCATTCTGGTCTTGCTGCACAGAACTGGCCACCCAGAGGCTGCTTTGACTTGAGCTGACATCCAAGGCTGCAGCATCCTCTTCCAGCTCCTGGTGACAGTTGCATTTGACAGAAACCCTGGTTACTCCCTGTGGACCAGGATAAAGCCCCTTCACTGATGCAGAAATGCATCAGCTGAAAATGCCTCTGGACAGAACAGACCTCTTGGGGCCTCTCTAGAGCTGACTGAAGCTTTGGGGAGACTTTGAAGGTACAGAGCAGGGCAGATCTGTTGAACACCAACTGCTGTCCCCATGGGAATGAACTAAACATTGAGACTGAAAGCTTACAGGGTGCCTATCATAAAGGAAAACTTGTCAGCTCAACCAGCATTACCCAATTACAAGTCAAAGGCTTTAAAAATGCCAAAAATCAGTATAATTAGAAGCTTTACATGCAATAGCTCCTGGGTATGAACAGTTTCACTAACCAAGCTGCAGATACCGCAGTGCTGTGCTAAGTGAAGCTATAAAGATGATGGGCAGGCACTGCATACAGCATTCAGCTATTTTACATACAGACATTTCTTTTACGCATTGTACTGTGCTGTAGATTCAATACTGTCAATATAACACGCACTAAATCACAGTCTATCCCTGATGCCTTTTCTTTCTCTGACAGCCTCAGCATTCCAGTGCATGGAAAGAACATAAAGATTTCTGGCATCACAAATCATTGCTGTACTACCTGGTCTTCTGTCTTCTAACCAAATCCCTCCTGCAGAGATCCTCCCTGTGTCACAAGTTACTTCATTTCAGTATTGCATTGCACCAGTCTTGCAAGTTGGCAGAAAACAAAACGTGATACCCTGTCATCTGAAAGACAAATTAATCTGTCAGTCTATTCTTCCCTTTGTCAGCTGCATGCTAGAAAATTGTTACAGGTTACTTCAAACCAAACAGACATTTGAGAATTCATTTAGGAAGCACTGAGAAAACATTTAGATGTGCGAAGGGGGAAGAACCCAGTAGAGCATCTTGAAGATTCAACTAGTTTCTAAGTAGTGCTTTCTGGTTTAGTTCGGGGTTTTTTAATGGACACTTTATGATTCTTTTATTCCATTTACACTGAAATTAGGCTGTGTCACTCAGAATGTTCCCCAAATCCTACTATAATCAAACTTAAAAGGTTAAGCTTTCCCATACATTTCTGCCAGCACCGTTGGCTCAGCATTACAGTTTCCTCAAGCCTTTGCAGCATACAGTGAGGAAGAAGGCATGGAGAGACCGAATGAAATCAGGCTGCGTCCCCATTTCCCTTAGGGTTATTCACCCATATCATTTGTATCCTAGGAACCCTCTGCCCTCCCCCAGCTCCGTTCCCACACAAGGAGAGACCACCCCGTCCTGCAAAGGCTCTGTTGTTTCCATCAGGCACAGCGCAACCCCAAAGGGATCAAACCCACAGCATCCTTGGTTCAGGCAAAACACGATCCAGCTCAGCTCGAGTCAAACTGGCAGAATCGGAGACGTCTGGCCCCATTACCGTGGTAAAACAGCACCGGTGGGGGTTCCCCCAGCCCTACACCTCGCTGGGAGCTCCCTGGTCCCCGGGGCTGCGCCAGGATGCTCAGCCCACACAGCGCTGTCTCTCCCACCCGGCTGCCAGGTCTTTCTATTCCAGGAGATCAGGCTTCTCGCTATCCAGGGGTGCTGCCTCTGAGTCAGCAGCAGCCTCTGAGCTCCAGTCCGAGCCCTCCTCCCTCTGGCCGCTACTGGGAAAGGGAGGGAGACCCCGACCCGCGGGGAGGACGGAGCCACAAAGGGCCGTCCGGCGGGGATGCCGCGCCCGCCGCAGCGCCCGGCGCCTCGCCCCCGCCCGGCTGTGCCGCCGCATTGTTTTGTCACCTGGGTCCCCCCGCGGTGCGGCACCGGCTCCCCGGGGACCGCGTGTGCTGGAGGAGCAGCGGCGCTGCCCGGCGGGCGGGGGTTCCTGGGGCTGCGCTCCGCACCGGGCTGAGCCCCGCACCGGGCTGAGCCCCGCACCGAGCCGCACTCCGCACCGGGCCGAGCCCTGCACCGGGCTGAGCCCCGCATCGGGCTGAGCCCCGCATCGGGCCGAGCTCCGCACCGGGCTGAGCCCCGCATCGGGCCGAGCTCCGCGCCGAGCCGCTGCCTCCCTCCGCCGCAGCCGGCGCTGCCCGCGGGGCATTCCCCGCGCCGCGGCACCGCGGGGCCCTGCCCTGCCCTGCCCCGCCCCGCCCGCTGGCCACAGCCGGGACATTGTCTGCCGCCTCCCGCCTCTCCCTGCTCCGGACGAGGCTCCCTCCGGTTCCAGACGGTTTCCCCCCATAAGCCGCGCTCGCCGCCGGCAGCGCTCCTGCATTGCGGCGGGGCCCCCCACTCACCTGCGGCACCGCTCTCTGCCTCCGGCATGGCCCGGTCCCGCCGCGCTCGCCGGGGCACGGCCGGCGGCGGAGCTGCGCTGCCCAGCCCGGGGGAGGCTCCGCCGCTCGCTCCAGTCCCCGCCCCGCTGCGCCTTCCTGCGGCCGGTGCGGAGCGAAGGGAGAGGCTGCGCGCCCGGCCCGGCGCTGACGGGCTGCCCCTCCCCACCCGCTCCGCAGCCGCACAAGGCACGCACCGGCGGGGGGGCCGCTGCGAGGGCCCGCCCGGCCCCAGATGCGGATTTCACGGCCACTGAAGCGGAAAGCCCTCCGCGGTGACAGCCATAGAAAGAGACCCCCCTCTCTGCGGCCGGAGGTGACATCCCGGCTCAGCCCTGTGCGCCAGCGAAGGGTGCTGGTGTCCTGCGGAGAAGGAGCGTGAGAAGGTTATCGCAGCTGTTCCCCGAGTGTCAGGGCACAGTCAGAAATCATGCACGGGTCCCCCGACGTCATGTATTACAGGGTGGCTTGTACAGCATGGGATTCTTTATATTTGTCTTCGGAGTGAACTCTCCCGCATGGTTCTGCAGCGCTGTCAGGCCAAGAACTTCGTGTTTCCAGTGATTTTTAGCTAGTTGTCTCTAGGACCTGGGAGAGAGACACCCCTACTGTCACTTGATCCATGATGAAGTTTAAGTTTTCCAAATTAAGTAAGAAGCCATTACAAACATAAGAGAATAAGGCTGGTATCCTCCCGTGAACAATCCTGAAGCCAGAAAAGGTTTTTCCTCTTGTCCACTCGTGCTTCATGGTGTAACTCTCCTTTACTTTCCAGCCTCAGCAGCCATTCATGTTTTGAAAGCAGTGCTAGCATTTCACGTGAAATAAATAAGGACATTCACTGCAGGCACAGCCTCGGTTCCTTGCTGACTCCTGGGCTCAGGAGGTCGCTGATATTCATGACAGTGTAAAATCCACCCAAAGTTCTCCCAAGTGCACTCACTAAAGCTGTTGCTCACCCGAGGTGGGATCCCTGTGAAACCCCTGAGGACCAGGGAATTTTGAAGCAAAGCCCCCGGCACTGCAGGTGCTTACTCAGCACCTCTCTCCGTTTGTTCCCTGGTTTCTTGCTCTCATGGCATTTGCTCTGTTCCCTGTAAGCTTTATTGCCTCTGCGGACCCAAGGTGTGGCACAAAAGTTACAGCTGTAAATTACTTCACATCTGCACACCTGACTCAAATGCCTTCACGCTCGGTACACACTTAAAAGAGTCTCACCCTGAAATCCACTGTCTCATCCAGGGAAAACTCAGATCTCATTTCTCCCGCCTCCCAGAATCAGCTGCACAAAGGGATTTTCTGAACTGCTGAGGAGAGAGGGAAGGAACACGCTGGTATGGTGGGACAGCAGCTCATTCCACTGCTCACAGAGTAATCTTCTGTTCTTGGGGACACTCAGTAACATGGGGAGCCCTCATACAACCTCCAAAGCCAGGGACAGCGGGCAGTGGGACAGAGGGCACTGGAATTGCTGCTTCCTGCTCTTCCCTCAGCTCCACGCCAGGCAACAAAGGGGAACATCTGGCCAAGAGTCAGCTTTAATTACCTATTCAGAGTCAGGCTGAATATTTATGCTGTCATTAAACAGCCTCGGAAATAAGAAACCAAACAACTCTAATACTTGGTTTCCTGACAAGAGACTTAAATAGCAGAAACTTTTGCTTCAGATTAAATGCACTTCAATAGCAATTAATGCCAGGCTTTAAACATGTATTGAGGTAATTAACAAAGGCAGAGGAAAAGAAAAGAAGCAACCAAGAAACTCGTAAACAATATCCAAATCATATACTTTCTGGGGAAAAACATATAGTACTCAGGCTAGTTTTTCATGATCCCTCAAGCAACAAGACAACACACAAAAATAACATTTACTGGGTGCAGACATCTTTCCGAATGCCAAAGCAGCGACTACATTATTCAATATCAAGCCAGGTTGCCTAAGTTACACACTCATCTGTAGGTGTTTTGAATAATGCAGAAGGAGAATATTTGAAGGCATGTGACTGACTGCTAGTTTCAGAAATTAACCCTTTTCCGAAGAGTTAGTAAGTCCTTTTAAAACCTAATGAGAGGAACCACATTTAAAAAAAACAAAACAAAAAACCAAAAACATTCGAAGTAAAAATAATCAATCTGAAATATAAAATTAAGAACTAAAGCCTCTTTAATTTGTTTTATAAAGGCAAAAATCATAGAAAAATTAATTATAGGACAATAAAATATTGCGGGTTTTTTCCTCTTGTCATCTCTCTCTCTCTCGGAAATGAAAAAAATAGTACATTACATGTGAAAGAAAAACACTTTTCAAAAAGGTCACCATCTCGAGTGAGCCTGCCCTGGGGCTGAAGAGGCTTCATTTTTGTTACTCACTCCATAGAAAGTTTATCATTCTTGTGATCATTTTGCAAGGTTGTTTGCAAGGAATCCATGGTTTTAAAGGTTATCTTATAAGCATAACAGAAAATGAGTCAAAATATAGTGATCAAAATGTAAAAATGGATGGTCAGATTTTGAAAAGGATGCCACGAGTAGTCATCTACATCCTCTGAACACCTGTCCTTACAAACACCTTAGCTTGTCCCTTGCACAAGAGTCAATTTTAGAATGGGTCTGTAAATAATTTCTTTCCTTCTCAAGGAACTGACATCAGCTGTCTTAGTACACTACAGGGAAGTATCAGCAGAAAGGAAGAACCTTTTTTTGACCCTGAAACATCAAAGTGGTTTTGTGTCAGACAACCGAGGCGCCCATCAGTGTTCAACTCAAGCACCAACTCAGTTGTTATGGTGTTACTCTGACTATGGAGAAAAGCACAATTTCTGCAGAAGCTTGGGGTAGTGTCTGCTGTTAAATCCCCCTTGCATCTGCTTGGGAATGAACACCTCTCAGGAGCAATCAAGAAGTGATTTAATGCACTATACTCTTTGTCTGCAGCCTAGGTGATCCCCAGAAAGCTGCAGCCTCAAACCATTCCATTCATCACACAAAGGGTTCAATACACTGGCATAAACTGACAGTACAAGAAAAATAGCTGCTTAACCTAGCCCTGATTTTAGCAGAGCTACCACATGCATGTTATCCATTAGCATCAATAAAAATTTCATGAGAGAGTTGGAGATCACCACAGTGTCCTCTCAGGGCCATTCCCACACGTTGTAAGAGCTGCACAAGACTGTCTGGTCAGTGAAAAGAGCTATGTGCTTCTCACTCCTGAGTACAAGAGTCTAAGTGAGGCACTGATGGGGTAGCGCTGAGAATCAGTGAGCTGGAAACACCAGGCACAGAGATCTGGAAGAAATGCAGCTATTTGAATATTGTTTTCAATGTACCTGGCAACAAGATGTACAGACATTATCACAGACACAGAAACCCAACACCCGTTCCAGTACTGGCACCAGGGAGAGTTGAATCTTTAAATAAACTACACCACATTTAAAACAAAAGAATAGAAAGCAGGTAAGCATGCCTTGCATCTTGGCAGTTCAGGAACACCTTATCAAGCACTGTGTTCATCTGCACAATTAAAATTCCTAGACTAATGGTTTCTGATTTCAAAATTTCCTCTTATATAGTTTCTGGAGCATCACTGAACACATAATACCTGTTTTTTGTTTGTCACCTGTATAACTCTTATTGCAGTCTCCTCCTTCATTCCAACTGTTCAATTTTTCATCTTTACAGAACTTTAACCTCTCCAGCTCTCCTTATTCCTGAGATAAAAACTTAGAAATTATTTTTATTATAAAGCCAACTGGCAATCTGTTACCCTAAGTGCAATTTTATCTTCACCCTCCCTAAAAACAGCCTTTTATTTTAATACTCAATAAGTCTCTATAAAGAATGAAGAACTATTCATCACTGTCACAGCCTTTCAATAAAGAAGATTATTGTGCACAAAGGAACACGAAGGGTTCCTTCAAAAGGAACAGGCTATATAATTTTCACCTGTCTTTTATACATTTCTCCTTCCCAATGTCCCCACATCTGTTGGAAGTGTACTACTCTGGAAACACTGCCTGCAAAGAATTCTGCAGCATTTCTCAGCAGGGGGTTTTTTCAGGAAAACTGCTGGGCTGGAGACACTGAGAGTGTGTTGTGCTCACTTACTTATCTCAAGAGTACTTTCAAGTATGACAGTCCTCACACTGTCTGGGTGTGACCAGCACTCCTAAAATATAAATGTTCTATAGTCTTCTCGTGGACCCAGTGGTCTCTGGTAGCTGCTGTGTGCACAGAACTAAAAGATAAGTTCAGTCCCAAAAATCTCCACTCATACTCTATGTCCTGAACACCATTTTTTCCTTAAATTCATTGCCATCCCTCTACCTTGGATGTATTAAAGCCAAAGCAAAAACACCAACCGAACAAAAAGAACCCACACAAACCTCAAACAGACAAACAAAATCCCAGAAGAAAAAGATTTATTATATAACAACATTGTCACCCATCATCCATTACTCTCCAAACATGCACCCATCCATATATAGTGAAAAATGCTGTTCTGTCAAGGCATTTTTAAAATATCAACCAGATTGTGTATCCATATTGGCTTGTTTCACCACTCATTTCTCATCACTCTAAAAGAAACAAAGTTCTCAATGCATCAAACAATTAACTTAGTTTTGTGAGATGGCTCCTGTGAACATGTACACTGCTTAAGGAAGTGATGAGCATGTTGGCTCACATTGGAGTCAATAAAAGTGGCAGATGGCTCAGCCACCTCTAGAACCAAGGAACTGCAATTGGGTAGGACAAAATTCTGCAAAATCATCTGCCTCCTTTATGTCTTATTTCTCTGTTCCAGAGAAAGTTGTACCCCTGAGGAGGCAAGTTTATGTAGCATTGTTCACACCTTTGCTTTGCAGACTGCTTCACTGAATTATACAGCATTAGAAAAATTGCAGGGTTATTTGCAGTGTAAGGAAGAGTTCTGTCCCTTAAAAATATCCTGCAGCAGCTTAAGAATACAAAATTTGCCAATGTAAAGGGGAAAGGACTCAGAAAATTATCAGACTCATCAAGTGACCTGGGAGTCCATTCTCTTACTGTGTACCTGTGACAGATAAAAATGTCATCACAGAAATACACAGAACAAAAGAGAGCTACCAGGCTCCTTCCTAACTGCTTTCTGAAGCTTCCTGTGGGCCAATTAGATACTAGAAAGAAAAGGCAGCATGCTGAAAGACAAGCAACACATGATTGACATGATACCCAAAACAAATTTAATCCGAGGGGAAAATCTGGATCTAGAATTATATGTAGTTTCCACAGATTGATTGCTCATAAACAGACATTTAGGTTTTATGTGGGGACATATCAGCTAAATGGTTTTGGGGATTTTTCCCTAAGATGTTTGAGAAACTGTGTGGAGAATGTCCAAACCTCATAAAAAGGTCACCCAGATCCTCCAGATTAGTACAGAATAAACTGGAGAAGTGGGAAGCACATTATATTTCATCCATCTCACCCTTTGTCCAGGGGGTAGAAGTGATCCCACTGAGACACACACCTACAGAGGAATTAAAGAAGTTTAATGAAGTTCTGCCAGCTGCAGAAATGGAGGTGAGCAAAGTCTCAGAGTAAATGAGAAATAACACCAGCTACTTGCACTATGGAGAGGAATCTGTGGCTCCACCTAAGGCTGGACAGACTGATTACTTACTGGAGTAAATCCTAAGGAATTCCATTCACCTCCAGCTTCCATCTGACATTTAAATGCAGCAGGGACATATTAGATTTTGCAGGGAAATGAAAAATAAACAAAAACCCTCTGACACTCTTAAGAAGTGCCTGGTAAATATTGATTTATTTTTTTACCATTACAAATATATTTTGATAGGTTTTACAACCTTTAACACTTCATATATATGAATATCATCTATATGAATATTATATAATTTGAATTTTACTTCTAGAGAATATTATTTAAAAATAAAAGGCTAAGCTCTTGTAACAGGTGTTTTACAAAGATACGTCTTAGGAATGCTCATGAAATATAAATCTGCAGATATAAGTGATGTTGGCTATTTTCAGAGCATAACTTATTTTAAAAAAATATTTGGTAGAAAAATAAATTTAGAATATCAAATGGTACTATTTATTCAGTCAAGGGCAGAAATAGCACATTAAATCATACACAGGAAGGAAAAATAGAAATGCTCCTAGACATAGTAGAGGTAGATATTTTAGCATGAATCTACTGGCTTAAGTATGTTCCTGCGAAACATTTGAGAAAAATCTGATAACTAACATGTTTGTAGAAATTAAAAGGTGAAACTATCAGTCAGTCACCACTGTGAGTCATTTATTTACTCTTGGTTAAAATGTCTGAAATGAATGGTGTCATGAGCATCACTGACATTTTCTCAAGATCTTGATGTGCTACTCCTTTCTGCACATTCTCTTTTAATCCCACATAGTTCTATTTTTGGAATCTTTAATGAGGGCATACACATATAAATGGAAGTACAGAGTATCCCAAATGAACCGAGGGAGGTTTTCCACTCAATGTCTAATTTATCTCACCATAGGTTGCATGAGACCTACGGTAATTTCTTTCCTCCCTAATCACTAAAGGGATGCAAATTCCATAAGATTATACCATTCTATCACTTGTTTTACAATCTCTCTGGGGAAAGACATCAATACCATTTTTGTACAATTTCTAAGCCTAGAGAGTAGTATGCTAAAATAAAGACTATGAATCAATAAATTGTATTATTCCTGCAAAGATGAGGGAATGCCATGAGTAGTAGCAAGTAAGTAAAAAGTCAAATTACATAATAAATCACAGTCTAACAGTCATGTAACAAAGACATGACTATTTTTAAGAAAAGTAGTAAAGTAGTTCATCTTAGAAGATTAGCATCACTGAAATATCCAACATATATAAATGAGTTCTATAAATGAATATTGAATTAATTACAACAGCTATATAAAAAAACTGAAGCAAAACTAAGGCATTTCCTGTATTTACACAAATGAAAATGAGAATACAATTTGTCTCTGACTTCAGAATTCAGCAGTTAAAAAAAAATAAAATAAAGATAGCAGAGCTCTACTGCCTTAAAATGTCCTTGTAATCAGAAACCATGATTCAAATCTTGCTTTGGTGAAGCATGAGGCTGGAGAAGTCCTTTATTTTTTTGTTCTTATTTAATTACAACAAACGGCACCAACATCTTTAAATTGGCACATACAATGAAAGAAACATCCTTCCTCCTATTAAATCTGTTGGGTATTTTCAATAATGATTTATTATTTGAGTCTTCCAGCAGAAAAGAATGTTGTTGGCATTCCTCTAAGTGTTTAGCCTAAATTATTACTAAACTGCTCAGGTCTGGTAATTCAATAAACCAAAAATTTATTCAGGAGAAAAACTAACACTTTTTAAAATGTTGTCACTTTCTTAAACTTAACTACCAGGAAAATGATGCTTTAATTCCTTGAAGAAACATAATGAAATCATATTGATTTGCTTTTTCATTGATGAAAGAAGAATCCCATAACATTAACCCCATTAGCTGCAATAAAAGATCTGGTTTTTATTTTTTGGTGAAGATTACCATTTAGAAAAAGACATAGATTGTTATTTTACTATTCTGTGTATGTATGTGTGCCTTATAAAGCCAGGATTTTCACTGAGTACAAGAATACTGCAGGTCTTTTTGTACGTGAGGGCAAACCCTGGTTACAGCTTTTTTCCTCTGGATCCAAAGTCTTTTTAAATCAATGGAGAAATTCCCAGTGATGTTTTTAAAAATTTTTTGATGTTAATAATTTTAAATCAGGTTAGGTCATAGCTGCCTTGGTGCCTGGGAACTGTATAATAGAGGGTGTAATATATGCTGATGTTTTTTAATGCAGATATTCTATAGCCAGCACATCCTTCACTTGTGCTGTTACACGGGAACTGTGTGTACATCCCCATAATGTATGTCACAAAATTTGGATTCAGGTTTTTTAAGAAGGTTGCTACATATTAGGAATTTGGATTTAAAAAAACAGGGAGAGATCATGCTGAAAAGGAGACTGGATTACTTTCAGCATCCTGCAATAGCAGCAGATCTCAGGAATGACTTTTGGAAACTCAGACAGAGGAAATGCACTGAGATTAATGCATTCACACCTCAGATGATCTTTGTCCATCCAAGGTCTCCTGGCTTTGAAACACAGGGCAATGAAAGTAAGTGTAGGGGCTTCTTTAAATCTTAAATAAGTTCTGCAAAAAGTAGCTCTCATATGGGCAGGGTGCAGGCACAATAAAAAAGCCATCACCACAGGAACCTGCATTTGGTTTGTTCAGAATGGCAGCATAACATTTCTTATAAAAAGAAATGCTTGACAGTGTTTATAAATAGTGAAATATGTGTAAAAATACTCTTCAAATCTATTTGACATCTCTCTTCCAAAGGACTGTATTTTTGGCTGAGTTGTATTTTCAGTCTTTTGCCTTAAGCTTACATATGACTGCTCTGTTATTTAGAAAGTAGTGACCTTCTTTTACTAATGTAAAGAATGCCAATTTTAAATTGAAATGTACAAAACTACTGCCATTAAATTATAATTTAGTGCAGTGCTCAATGCAGAAGCAGTCCTCCTCCTGGAACAGCCTTCTTCCAAAGAAATGGAAAAGAAACAGTTAGAGATGACAAGTTTAAATCATATCAAATGGTTCACTAACATAATTCTGGTGCTAGCATAAAAGGTCTTCAGATTGCATGACTTGAACAAAAATGGGTAGTAAACAAAAAAATAACTATGAAAGTACTGCTAAAGAAACAGAAGGATCACATGGTGAGGAATTTACAGTGAGGAGTCATGGCCTGGAGAAGAATAAGCATGAGGAGATAAGAATAGTATTTTTGAAAACAAGGTCATTGCAGAAAAAGGTTTCAGATTCCAGACTATGTTTATAGCCTTTGGTGTCAAGCTGCCTAAGAACAGATTCAGAAGGACTGACTTTGTAAAAGTAAATTTTCTCTGTCATCCTTTTTCTCACCCGAGGTGCTATCTGTCAAGGCCTATAAACTTCATTGTAGACAGATTATGTTAATAAGACGTGAAATAATATATATGGCTTCAGGGAAAAATAGGGTGCTTGTATCAAATACATTTTCCTGTTCACCGATGCAAGATCTGAGGGGCATTTTCTGCAGATAAATGGGCCTGGAATTATGTTAATTTAAAACTGTGTTCCCAGTTATAAAGAGATCATGCAGACAATGGACATGTAAGCAATCTGAACGTGGCCATAAATAACTCTTTATAGTTACCCTTCCTTCTTGGAACTGTTCAATACCAGATATCTAATCCATGCAAGAGCAATACACTTAACTCTCATTATCTCAATTTTGCACTTGAGGTAACTTAAAGAAGGGCTTATAAAGTCAGTTTTTCACAGGAATCTATAACTCATTTTCAATAGCACTGCATGGGAGCTGTGAGGATTCTGCATCCCTCAAGACTTAGGGTCGGGGCAACAATAGTTCAGAAGTGCTCACTAATTCTGAATAATTTTAGATTTTCAAAGAGCTAAACTTACTGCTGCTTCCTCTGAGCTGCAGCTGCTGAGCATCAGAAAGAGCATTTAGAGTACTTGGATATAGCTAGATGCCTATACTGATTTTCAAACCCTCAGAGGCACCTAATCCTTTGTGACAATCACAGGAAATAATTGTAAAATTGTTTTTCAAAGCCAGCTGTAAAGTCATCTCCATTTCCAGGTCTTTTACTGGCCCAAGTGTCTTTCCCTGTAATAGATATTTCTGTGAACTCATGCATTTGCAAGATTTTAGAGTCTGTTAGCAATTACAAGGATTTTTGCTGGAAAGAAAATTAAGTTTGCCTTGAGGTAGCACTGTTAAATCTGTGACTTCCTACAGGCATTTGCAATTTTAAGGACCTTGAATGGCTGGATAGATACAGTTACCATAGACAAAGAAGGGAAGCAGTTGTACTTACATTTGAAATCTTGTGTGTTATGCATGAACGAGTTTTATTTGGATACATACCATAATTTCCCATCAATGTGGTAAAGTTTATAGGAAAGAATACAATTTTAGGTGAGTAATTACAATCATTATTCTTATCCATCCACTGCTAAGTCTTCTCTTTATAGACTTTTCTGTTTGAAATGTTTCTTTATATATGGCTGGCCCTTCTCAACCCATAGAGCTGAGCAGGAGCACCAGGTAAGAGTGATGGACTGGGCTCTTTCTGTGTTCTTTTGTTCACCAGTCAGGGACCACTGCTCTCACCAAGTGAGAGCATACTGCAGCATATTTCTGAGTCTGTAGGTACCTGAATTACTGCCAGCTGGCAGATGCTGATGCTCCTGCACAGCTAATAAGCTACCTGCAGCTTCAGCTGCAGCTGAGGCCTCAGGAACAGAAGCAGGATTTTGAAAGTGTGACTTTCTGTGTTTTCATTCTGATCCTTTTAGATGCTCTGAGCACACCTAAGCCAAAAGCTGTCCAGATGTATGTGGTGGGAGAGAGAGGTGCCTGTCAAACAAGGGTTCTGGTGTTCTAACAGGGAGACTTGGACTTTCTCTGGCTATCATGATATGCAGGTTCAAGACCTTTCCAAATCATGCTGAGGAAATAACAGCATTCTGCAGGCATATCTACCACTTCCTTCATGTCTGCTGTTCACACACTCATGGTGTGTTCACACAATATGATTTAGACATATCCCTGATTCTAGACATCCCCACATGTTTAGGAATCCAAATGGAAGTGTCTGCTTGCTCCAAGACCATCTTAGTTCCCATCACAGTTCTTGATGTTGCTGTCTTGTGCAGTCAGATTTTCTCTCCATGCAGTTGACATATGTGGGGCTGCTCTGCCCTTCCCTATAAATTGCTTGAGGGAATTCTGGAACTGAGGACTCAGTTTAGCTACAAGACTCATTGGAGGCATGGAGAAAGGCAGTGCCAGGGACTGAAGTGTTCAAATACCTTTAAAGGTCTAGGTTGAAGCCAGCTGGATTTCTTTTTATCCCAGCCAGAGGTCTTTTAAATACCTTCATGTAAGCAATGTCACTAGTCACAACAAATAAATCACAACAATAAGCCTGGAAAGCATTTTAAATTTTAAATCTTTAAGGGAAAGATTTAAACTAAACTCTCTCTAAAATAAAAAATCTAATGAGAATTCAGAAGAGTTTGTTAGTGTCAATGTGAGACACCCACCCTGAATATGAAAAGAGATGCAATAGTATGAAGCCATTGAGGGATGAATTTCTGCTCAGTATCTTTGTTTCCAGGTAACCAACAGGTAGACTGCAACTTCAGACTTCTCTGCCTGACAGCCATCCCCACAAAACAGCAGGCATTCCACCCCCACTAAACTAAAAACCTACAAAACTCAGCTAAAAAGGCCCAAATTAAATTCTTCGCAGAGTTTCCCTGGTAGAGGTTCCTTGCTCCTTCCTACTGAAAACAATAATTTTTGCAGGAAAATCCATGAGAACAGAAAAGTATTATGCTCAATATCAAAAGCTCAAAAGCTGCACAACATGCAAGTTAAACATGTGCCCATTGGCTCAAAGTTCCCTAAATCCTTGTGTCCAATTCCCTCGAGGTTTAAAGTAGGGAAAGGATTCACATGAGTCTCTAAGCCTGTACTCCTACTGTAACATCGACTTCTGCAGTTAGAAGCCATCCAGACAGATGACTTCAAAATCCTGCTGGATCCAAATTCTTCAGGACTCTGAACACTTGGATCATTCTATTTAAATAAGGCAGTGACCACTTTCCACAGCAGCCAAAGTTTCCAATGACTGCAGTGTGTTACTCCAGATACCATGTACTCCACTAATCTCCTCAGGAGGTGATGGAGGCACAGAAAACCCTGTAAGGCCAACCTCTGAAAGGAAAGGTTGCAGACTCTTGGGCAAACAGGGATGATAAAAGCATTCCTGGCAGCTGTTGCTATCTAAGCATTCTGGAACAGTCAAGGACATCTTCAGAATGGCACAATATCATCTTCAGAAATCCACTCCCATTATCTATTTTGTTTGTGCAGTGCTTGTTTTGCCCCTCAGCACCCCTGCATGACCCTCTTTATAGCTAATGGATGTTAAACATACTCAAGCAAGAACAAAATGGAAATAAATTCCATTCAAAACATACATATATAATCTTTGGGTTGACAGGAAAACCTGAATCCAGTAATATTTTTGGGTAAAGATCACTTTGATTTGCCTCTCCAGACCCAAACGTGTAACACAGAACCAAAACCACAACTGACAACATCCTGGCAACGAACTGAACATATGCTAAAAACAGAAAAACACCCACACACAAAATCCAAATTCAAGATCAACAAATATCTGAACAAAAATCTGAACCAATCTGAGAGAGCGTAAGTTTGAGACCATGCCCTTACATTTCACAAAAACCACAATGCTCAGAACAAACCCTCTTCATCCCAAGGCCTGAATTTTACAATAAATTGGTATCCTTAGGTTACCTTTTCTTCTCAGCCATAAATGAAGCAGCCTGGAGGTTTCATTTAATGCTCTCTACAAAACCTGTAAGCACTCAACCACTCACAAAAATACTCATGCCTTTTCAGTGTTATTCTCACTGTATCTGCTTTTGGGCATCCCCATGCATGGCATTAAACATGCCCAAAAAAGTATTATGACAGGAGCAGAGCCAGGGCTTTCTTAACAGCCAGTGACACTGTTCCAGGTGATTAATCTGTGCCCTACAATGTGATCTTTTTCTTTCAGCCAAGTTGGTATGCAAGCTTAACTTTGTGGAGGAAATAAGTCAAGTTCTGCTTACAATTCCAGCAGTGTAAACCTGAAGCCAGTTCACTGTTCCATTCCCGGTGTTACATTTTAGACCTACATCACTATGGTGATGCATATCTAGAATCAGACACTGGTAATGCAGAAAGATTACATTTTAGATAAGCAACAATGGTCCAATGGTTCACAAGGAAAACAAATGCAAGGAAGCTTCAGGAAGAATAATTTGAATATCCTGTACATACAGTAAATTCCAAATGAAAGGTGTTGAACTCTTCTGCTACCTCTGAAGAGTCAGAGTCAATGAGCAAGAAATTCTCAAACAACTGTAGTGAACAGCTTCCAGCTGCACATCAGTGGACAAATCTAACCTTTCCCTTCCCAAACTCACCCAAAAGATCTCATATATCTAATACATAAATATGTGCATAAACACATATCATTTAAGAACTGCATTGATTGCTCCTTGTCCTTTCACATGAAGATTTTCATAAGGAAAAAGACAGAGGAGCCCCAAATTCTCACCTTCTTTTGGAAAATCTCTGTTGAAATATCATTTTCTTAATGTCATTTTGATGCTATGAAGCACATTAGCACTGGTGTTTTCTCTGGATGACTCCTTTAATCCTTTCCTAGTGGCCCTTCAATTTTATATTTCGAAAGAAGTTTACAGCTTATTCAGAATCATGCTGCTCTTTTAATCTCTTGCTGAACCTGCTGTTCTTTTTGTGATAACTATGTTATGTCTTGAGCTACATTAAGATGACTTGGAAATTGAGAAACAGGATTAAATCTTTGTTGTTAATCTTTATGACTGTAACAAAGCCTAATGGGAAATTGGAAGGGATTCAGAGAAGACTGAAAATTATTAAGGTGCTTGGGTAGTACGTATTTAATTACCTTCAGAAGGCAGCAGCTCACTAACATGGATGTAACCAGTGTTACCCAAACTTTGACATGAATCCGAGGAATATGGGGTCAGACTCACAGTAATGGGAGATCATTTTTTACTGTTAAAAAAGATGTAATGGGATAAAAGGATGGAATTTGTTTATCCTAAATACCAGAAAGTATTTTAAAACTTTAAATCTGATGTTATGAACAGATGATGTCACCTAGGAAATAGTTTGAAGATGGAAGTGGGTGGCTGTTGTCAGCTGCCCACCCAGGCTGCAGCCTGTCCCTAAGGCACTCTCTAGAAAGGCATGGCCCAAGCAGCTCTGGGACTTTGTGACCTGCTCTGCTGCACAGCTGGTACCCACTGGCTGCAAATCAGCCCTTGTGTTCACTGTAAGGTGCTGCACATACTGGCTGCACCTGTGCAAGTTCTTCTTAAAGTCTGTGTTTGCATAATTTCCTGTAAACCACAGAGCTGGGATTTTGCTACAGCTCCTAAAAAAGCTGGGCTACACAACCCAGCAGAGTTTAAAGTTCAAACATTTTGCCCACCTTTGAAAATCTCAGCCAAAATGACCAGTTTGGTTTCCTCAGAAACAGCCACTCTCAGCCATCTGTGTAACAGCTAAGATTCATCAGGTCTTAAGCTACAACACTTCTCCATTCAGAACTTTTTAGGGGAAGGGAAGGAGTCTTAATTCTGGAGGTTTTTTTGCCTCTAATCTAGCATAACTCAACTATCAAACCACACTGTGACACTCCTTCATTACACATTGGAAGAAAGTTAAATTTCAACAAATGTGAGAGGAGGGAGGGATGGGCTGTTCCCCAGTGAAAACCCTGTCGCACTTTTTGCATACTCTATTTTGCAATTGTTTTAAAACTATGCTGAGGATTATGGATAAGAACATTTTTAGGCCACATAAATAAATGGGACAGAGCAATTTTGCAGTGTCATTCTCCCCGCTCTCCCCTTTTTGTGCTTTGAACAGCTAAGCCCATTGCAGAGAGTATTTGACTTGGCAGCTAATCACCAAGGCAAAAGGTCATGTACAAAATCTTAGCTTCCAAGAAACACTCAGTTTAGCAGTTGCCACCAATTGACACCAAGAAAAGATCACACTCCAGGCACTCAGACACTCCATTTCTCCCCATCTGTCAGTAAGTTAATTGCTGCCTCTTTCTTCACCTCAGGAGAGGCACTGGCCTCTGAAACCCAACTTTTGAAGGGAGTCACACACATTGACCCAGACTTTTGCAAATGGTCCTTCAAAAGCCATTCTCTGGTGCTGCTTACAAAACACATGAAAATTGTGATCTTTCTTTGCTGTCCCTAATTATAAGGCTAATCTAATTCTCACTAACTGTTACAACAGTTTTAATATTGGCTCCAGCAGGAGTGGAAACATGGAGTTATATTTAGCATCCAAAGATGATGTAGTGTTCACAAGATCACAGAGTCTGGAACCGAAAAGAAGCTGCCACTTCTTGAAGTTACTCTCATGCTCTAGGATTTATTGGAAAGAAGCTTCTGCTGTTTTTCAAAGAGCTTCCTTGTGGATATATTTAACCAGATCCTTGGGAAAATCCTCCTAGTGCTAAAATTAGGATTCGGTGAGCCTGCAAGACAAAAGTTTCAGTAGCCCTAGGTAAAAGTATATTTAAAAATACAACAGCAAAGTTGGTGTTCAGCCCGGTTTAGCAATCCTTGTCTTTAGCCAACAGCACACTGCCATCGTGTGTTTCAGGCTGTCACTGGCAACTGGTGGAATACCGGAGTGTTTTCACCAGAGCTTTCCTAGTTTTAATTGCTATTATGCTAATAATGTACCAACTTTATACTTTCAGGGTATTTATTTAAAGATTTTTTTTAATGAAACAATTAATGTGATTCCTTCTTCAGGCTAGAAGAGTCAAAAATGTTCAATAACATTATTCAAAATGCATTGTATTTTGTTTGCTTTACTTTAGTAGTGGGCTATTTTTAATGCAGACCACTGCCATCCTTCCATTTCCTTCCACTGATCCAAAAATTGTGGTTTGTTTAAATAATTACATTATTTTTTATATATGTCTTCATACACATAACTTTACTGATCTGTTCAGTTGCTTCTCTAAACTGAGAAAGAACAAATGGCTTTAGTCATTCCCTCAATCAATTTGGATCAGTCTCCTAGTAATAACTAGCCACTCCTCTCCCAATTTATATTCGTGCCTGGTTTTACTCCACCCTAGGTGCATAATCCAGCATTTGGGATTGTCAAATTTCATCCCATTAATCATTGCCCAATGCTCCAATCTATCAAGAACCTTCTGCAGGGCGTCTTGTCCCTCAAGAGGGACAACAGCACCTCCCAGTTTGGTATTAAATGTGCTCATGGTGCATTCCACTCTTACATCCAGATTGTTGATAAACATATTGAACAGAACTGGCCCTAAAATTGAGCTCTGAGGAACACTGATGATATCCTGGTATGGTATTTTTTTTGGAATTTGACTTTGAGGAGATAGGCTGTCACCAGCTGTCACTCATAACTATTACTGTACAGTGAGCAAGCAACAGCTCACTCTAAAGGCTGGCATTATTTTTATTCACAAGTATTTCAGACAGTTGTTACTATCAAATAAAGAGCTTGCTTGGAAAAGATAGCATTCAAAACTCACACCAGGTATTTGTTATTGCATGTCCATGGAAAAAGGTGTTCCTGACTCAGTCACTAACACGATTACATGACATTCTGGGATGTACTAACAAATATTTTTCTGAGTTAAAATTAATAAAAAGTCAAATTTCCTTTCCTTCTGGCACTTCTGTATTCAAACATGCAAAACTCATTTATGTGCATACAGTTATGTATATATATAAGCACACACATTTACGTTACCTTTATATATTCAGTTTCCTTTTTTTGTAGTGTAGAACTGATTTACGTGCACACAGTTATGTATATATAAACATATACATTTATATTACCTTTATATATTCAGTTTTGTTTTTTTATAGTGTAGCCCTTGGCTGTGGTACTGGGAGGACAGATACGCTGGAATATCCCACAGGTTGTTCAGTATGTGATGCCATACACTGTGTGACATCATTTCCCGTCCTGTTCCAGAAAACAGAGTTTACAAAGAATTCTTTCCCAGGCTCACCCTTGCCACCTGCGCTATTTGTGTGCCTGCTCTCTGTGTGTGCCGCTGGACACAGCGATCCAGAGGAGGGCGTCCTGTGGCTTTGGAAAGTGCCCGTGTGTCCCTGGAGCCCAGCCTGGACCTGGCACAGACCCAGCGTGAGCAGCCCAAAATCAGCAGCTCGAGCAGCACATCGCTGTGAGGAGGGGTGGGTGAGTGCATTCCCCAGGACAGTGCATTCCCAGGACAGTGCATTCCCCAGGACAGTGCATTCCCAGGACAGTGCATTCCCTCTCCTGGCACACCGAGTGCTCACTATTTATTCCCCGGGCTCTGCGGGATGTCTCCCGCATCTGGGAGATGCTCTCCTGCATCCCTGCATCTGGGAGCTCCCCGGCTGCCTGCACTCCCAGCTTTTCCCTTCCTTGCTCCTCCTTGGACTTCTCCAAGCAGATCATCACACAACGACCCTTAGATTTCAAGAAGTTTTGTAGCGTGGGAGGTCTGGAGTGAAAGGTGAAGATTTACAACATGGTCAGTTGTCTGAGCTGCTAAACACCGATGGCTTCTCAGAATTTTAGGCTGAACTCACTGAAAACACATATTTAATATTGAATCTGAGCCAGTTCCTACCAGAAAAGAGCTGCCATATATCTTTATGAAAAAGACTGTTCAAAATTGGACACTCAGCAGGTCGTACACTCATTAAAAAATCTCTTTTGTAAACAGACAGCAGAAGGGACATCCCAAAGATGAGCTCAGGCAGTCAGAGCATGGTGCTGATAACACCAAGGTTGTGGATTCAATCCCTGTAGGGGCCATTCAGTTAAAGAGTTGGACTTCATGGTCCTTGTAGATTGCTTCCAACTCAGAATATTTTCTGTAAAATATTATGAAATTTTGGGACAGGAATCAACATAAAAAGCTTATCAGAGGATTTGGATCTCTGAATTCCAAAGAAAATACCTGCACACTCTGCCCTCCCCAACAATTTATGAGACTTAACTTTATCAATCCTATGCCTTTGGAAACCCTTAAAAATCATGAAGGAAAGGAATCCTGCCTCTGAATAAAAGTTCTCATTTAAGTCTAACATCTTTCCTACAGTAAAAGAATATTTTTAAATGGGAGAAGCTAGACTTGCTAAAAAAGCTGCACTAACAGCGGGCAGGAGTCTTTTTGCTTAAAACAGAAATATATTGCAAACCATTCAGTGATGAAAAGAAAAGAAAACGTATAGGAATGGTATATTTAAAGAAAATTATAATGTAAATGAATGTTGCATTTTCTAAAGTATGAAGTATTTTTAAGATCAACTTCCATATAAATATATTATGCAGAAATAACTATTATAGGCATTTTAAATGTTTAAATTCTATTACTTTTCAATGATTTGATTTGGTAAGGATTTTTATTAAGTGAAAGCTAGGATAGCTTTCATGTCTTCTAATACATTCTGTTGTTGTATAACTGAAGTCAATGGCAGCTTTTCCATGGACTTGAGTAAGAATTGAACTTTACAGTTCCAGTCAGAGGGAAGGATCTTAGTTCATCTTGATGAAAGTGGTACTTTGAATTGCTAAACATAGTTTTTGATAACTTTTGGACAAATTAGTATCTTGAGGCACTTATCAAAAAACTAGACAATGTCATACTCTGCTGCCCTGAAAATATGCAGTTTTACCTTTTCAACGTCTTTTAAACCTGAATTTCCAGTCTTGACCTATGAACTGTTATGGTACTTAGTTAAACAGTTACAACCTTTTATTTCTGTGATGTTTTGTTCCACAAGACCTGCATTTCAACACCTCACATGCTGGTTCTGTGTCTGTAGCACAGTTTGCAAAATGCTCTGAGTTCCTTTCAAATGAAATATAGTGTGGATTTAAGATGGTCAGGCTGACCACCGTAACACATCAGAGAGCTGGCACAGTCCGTGATATCTGACCAATGAAAAATCCTCATTCTTTCCACAATATTCAGCAGGTCCTGTAATTTTTGTCTCAATGGGAGACAAAATGTTAGGTTACAGAACCCTTAAAATTCCCTGCTGGATCTCACAGAATCTGCAAGTCCTACCCCGTGGAGAATGCCACTTTGTGGCAGTCTCTGCACATTCCCTGAAAGAGTTCAAATTCTTTACACCAATTGAACGCATTTCTGTCTCGTTTGAATGGCAGAGTGAATGGAGACACTTGAGAGTTCTTGGTCGCAGACATTCTAATTGATATCTTGGCTGCAGTATACTGTAATTTGTATGGAAATATGCATTTCTCTCTGGAGGCTGTCCTGCAGTGGACTAAGCATAGCCATGTCACCTAACAAGAGCACTTTATGAACCATAATTTTCTCTGTTCAAATTATATCTCTCAACTTAGGACGTGCATGAAGAACCTTTCCATCTACACACACACACAGGAGAGAACCTGTCAAAACATGTAGCTTTGATAACATTGACTCAAAACCTGAACGCTTAACAAGAGTTGTCTGTGAAGTAAATGGAGAAGAGGCTAAAAATCATGTTCTCTTAGGCTAAACTGCTTTCCACACTATCTACAAGACAGCCTCAGCTGTGGTGTCCGTGCTGCAAATCTCATTAGATAGGCTGGTAAGTTATGCACGCAGAAACAGACTTCTAAGGATTGCTCTGCCAAGAGGGGGAATTGGCAGCACACAGAGCACTTTCCTTCCCACTCCCCATGCTGTGGGATCTGGTGAATCCCCAGCTGTGCTCTAAAGCAGAGCTGTCAAGTCTCATGCACTGACTCACTCTTTTGTATCACACTGTCACCGCCGGCACTGCACATTTCTACACCGTGGCCTCTCTCCCACTTTTGGATCCCACACATCAAATGCAGGTGGTCAGTGTGCTCAGTGATTATCTGGCCAGCTGCATCTGATGTGAGGGTCAAGGAGCAGAAGAGAGGTCACAGTGCTGGCACTGCAGCTGGGGAATGTGCTCTTTAGCAGGACCCAGTGCTGGCAGGAGCCCTGCGAGAAGGAGTGCTCCCCTCTCAGGGCTGTGTGCTGCAGGATTTGGCTCTTTAATGACTGGACAGATGCTCATCACCTAACCTTGCACTGGAATCTGTGCACCAGCACATGGAATCTCATGTCTGAAGACCAGAGACTTAGGTTGTTTCATAGGCTTAGCTTTCCCATGAAATTTCTGCAAGAGACAAGATGAGACCTCAGAGATCTGGCTGATATTTCCACAAGAAACCTTTTGTTGACCTTACCTTTACCCTTGTGCTATTACTGATCAGCTATTGGAGACACAGAAACAACAACATGAATTCTGATATTTTTAATTTTTTTTTTAATTTACAGAAAAAAAGGCAATAAAGAAGTACTTATGGTGAAAGTAATGGTTGTGGACTGATTTATGCCTACTTCTGAGTCTCTCTTGGTGGCAATCAAAAATTACATTTCATAAATACATGTTTGTATACAGTTACTTAAAATGAATAAGGCAAGTTTTTCATTCCTGAGATTTTAAATGTCATCCACCCAAAAAAAGAACTGTTAACATTTTAGCTGCCCTCAGTAGAGGAGGCCAGTGACTGACATATTAAAAGCCTCAAGGCTGTAGTTATTTACAAACTTTGATTTTCCAGATTCTTCCACATGTTTAATTCTGCTCCTCACCCTAAACCTTCCCACAGTATTTCATTGACTGGCATTTTTACAATAATTTTATTTATTCCTAATATTTCTTTTTTCTGGCCTGATTTTTCATCACCTTCAGTAGTATGCCAAGGAAGAACAAGAACTGGGAAATATCTTTATGCAGAAAACTTCCATTTGGTCTTGTGTACCATTTATTTGACACTGATGGATGCAGCAAGTTTTTACTGATACACTCTGTGGTATTTCCATAAAAACAGGAATAGCACTGCCTGAACAGAGGCATAATAAATTAGCAGAATTTAACCATTTTCCTCACAAATGTAGCCCCAAAATCCAGTAAAATAGACTGAGGAAAAAGTTAGGCTGTGCTTTTACATTAAGTAGAATTTTATGGTTTAGTTGTCAGAAGAACTCCCTTTGGCAGAATCTCCACTGACAACCACATTTTGTTTAGGGTATCATATTTGTTGGAACAACAAATAGATATCTGTTCTTTAAGGCAATAAATCTTTCATTATACATGAAAATCACAGTCCTCACATGTAAGGCGAACGTCTATTCTTAAAGAATAATAATTTCTATTACATTTTCTGAATCTCAGTTAGTAATATACAGTTGCATTTATTTTTAGGTACTAAACCCTAAACATCTATGAGGCTGGAAAAACTTAGTGCATTTTAAAATCTTCATTTCATGTAAAGGTGCGAACACAAAAAAAAACCCCATAAGAAACAATAAACAGGCCACCCTATCCCAAATGATCAAATCCAATTGAAATAAATGTTATTTTGTATGGGACAGTGGATAAATCCCAAGCAGACAATCTGTTTAAAACTTTGAAATAGTAATTCATGGTGAAAGAAACTTTGAAATGGAATGTGTAAGTTTGCTATCTATCTTATATGGTAACAAGCAGTGGCAAAGCAACATAGAAAAGATATAAAAACTAAGTGTCATACATTAAAGAATTTAGAGTATGTTTCAAAGACAGGTGTATTAATAACACCCTCAGTGTGTAAGAAAACTGCATCTGTACTCAGAGGAGTCATTACTTATGCTTAACCTTCAATAGCAGTCTGTCCACAATACTGTTCTGCAGAACTTAATGTGTATGTGCTTTCTCCAAGCATTTTCCTCTCTGGGTGTAGCATTTTCAGATACCAGTGTTGACTGCTATTTCTGATCAAAGTGAAATAAATATTAGCCCCTGCAGATATCGTTCAACCTCCTTTTTCCCATGGTCAAATGAATCCAGATATTCAGGAGGAAAACCAGCAATCCGAATTCCACGCAAGATCTAAATCCTCAGTTCCCAGGTTCCAGGCAAGAACTTGAGCCTTCTTGTTCCCATACCCTTATTTGCCATATTTCACCCATTATATTCCACTTGCTGCCTTTCCATGTGCTACCACCAGCTACAAGTGGGTTTGCTATTGTCATTTCATAACCCTAAAGAAACTTAATTCTGTCTTCAAAGTCGTTGTACGGGTGGAGTCTGAAGCACCTCCTACACTGTGGCTTCAGTAAAAAAAAAGCAGAAGCACATGGGAACTTGCTGGGCACTTTTTCTGTGTGTAAAGTTGTAAACTGCATGCAAGAAGACCTCAAGAAACCTTAAATTCTCCAGAGCCAAGCACCCCTCCTAAAAACATTCCCACCAGTTAATTTCTTCTTACTTAATTTTGCTTACAGTTTGAACAATACTTGATCTTACACACCTACTTTAACACCAGTGGAAGAAAGAATGGGATCTGCATTTCCTGTGCATTACTCAGCTTTGAGTAATGCATCCTCATGCCTCCACTTAGAAAGGAAAAAGTTATTGGAAAGGTTTGGCAGACAAGCCACCTTGTGCAAAAGTAAGTTTTAAATATCTGGTTGCCTTTGTGTTCCCTGCACTGCACACATTGGAACTAAGCCCAAATGAACAGCCTCACTTCCCAGTCCTCAGCAATCTTCTCTCCCCTTCCTCCTTTCTCCCCCCCAGTATTCATAGAGAGTTAATCAGTTCTTCCATCCCTGCATAAAGGGCAGCTTGTAAAAAATCTCATTATTACACTGTGCAGTACATTACAATGGTGATAAAAGGGCCATCTCTATTTAGCCTTACTTGGCTTCTAGATTTCA
This sequence comes from Rhabdornis inornatus, assembly GCA_013397075.1. Taxonomy (NCBI): domain Eukaryota; kingdom Metazoa; phylum Chordata; class Aves; order Passeriformes; family Rhabdornithidae; genus Rhabdornis; species Rhabdornis inornatus. Next base: position 1,129,004 of record VWZS01010874.1, on the reverse strand, counting down.
GTCAAAACCAGCTTAATTTTAAGGATAACTCTTGCTACCTTCTCATTTTTACATAAGATTGAGATATTACATTTCTGTCTTTTATTAACTGATAATCTATGTTGTTCTGGATGTCCAGTACTTTATTTATTCAGTTTCCTGAAGAGAGAATAAACAATTTAATTCCTGAAAGCTTTCTGAATTTTCACTCCCCAATTTTGTTTTTGTTTCATTCTGGTATTGAACATAAAACAGATGGACAAGAAAAAACAAGGATGAAAAGAGTGTTCTAATGGCCAGGATTAATTAATCAAAGAAAGATGAGAATAATGTTTCCTACTGGCAGGTTTGCAACTCTGTATTTTGCTTCAGAGGATCCTTAGGAAAATCTAGAAATAAACACAGGATAAGGAAATGAAAATAATGCAGAAGCTGCTCTGTGTTTGGGATTGACTCTACTTCCTCCTATTCATTTCCTCCACTCTTTGAAAATAAAGAAAGAAAAGACACACACCCCGTTATTTGATATTTATTTCCAGTTAAAAGAAGATTTGAGCCTTTTTTAAAATTTTTAGATATTATAAAGGCTGAACACTCAACTAACCCACTGTGTTTAGGTTTCCCTGAGTGCTTCACAGAGATTTGTTAAAGATATAAAATAGCACACCAAACAATGAAAGAGCTTGTTTCCCCCAACCATTTCTGTTGAAAGCTACTTCGTATTTGTTCCTATGCAACAAAAATTAAGTTTATGTGTAGGTGTTCCGTGTTTTTACAAACTCTACACTCCTTAGTTGTTATAAGATTAAAACAATTTTCTCCCTCAGTAAATGCTTCCCTTGAAAACCACTGGAAGCACATAATTCATCTGTCCATTTATAGCTTCCATTTTCTTCTAGGCACTGAGAAACTACTGATTGTGATTGTTGTTTTCCCTTTTAAGAAGCTGATGTTGAACAAGTGAGAGATAAGACAATTTAATATTTTGGTGACCACACAGATCGATTTTTCATTTATTCTGAAGTTTAAAAGACAAAAAAGACAAACAACTAAGGTATGATTGCAGAGATTTTGTTTAGCAAATTACTCTCCTATACCCAGAAAATTTAACAGGCACTCTCATTAAACCTGCAGGGAGTTTTAAGGCAGCTTTAGTACTAATATTTTTCAAAAAATGCATTCAAAGATTTCTCCCCTGAACCATTTTCTTCTCTATGGAATCTATCAGAATGGTTTGGAGATACAGTATGAGTCTTTAGGTGTGAATAATAGAAAAAGAAGGAAAAAAAAGAAATTTATTACCACAGGCTGCAGAAGGTCTCAATAAAAAGATAATTGAAAAGGGAACATTGTGGGGTTCTGAATTGGACAGAGAAATGGAAAAACCATACAAATTTGTGAAAGTGTTTGTATGGAAAAGGTAAGCATTGGTATAACACTTCACATGGTTTCAAACATGAAGACACTAAACACTGCTGAAATCTGCTGTTCTGCATGAAGAAATCCTTCTGGGGAGAGCAGGGGGCTTTAAGTATCTGACCTGGCTGTTCTCAAGTAGTTTAAGGATGAAGAACACCTAAATCAAAATCTTCTTCTTTCCACTTATTCTTCAGGAGACTAAACTTGGATGCCAGAACTGTTTATCTGTACCCAGTCCTGACGTCAGGTAAGGTGGCACTTGCAGGAATTTATGCAGTTTTCATGATATTACACAAAAATAAAAACTGAGATGACTAATCAATACTGAGTAGTGAAGAGAGACATTTAAATTGCTTTCAGTAATATCCTAAATAGCTTTCAGTCATATTTCAGTAACATCCACTGCTTTCAGCTTACCAGATATTTGCAAAAAATTTAAAAATTACGTCAAGGATTTGACAGTGATATCTCAAGCAATCCTAGAAATGTCCTGGAGATACTATGTTGTTTTATATTCACAAGTCTTATTGCCTTCACAATGTTAAACATCAGGGAATCACTAGAAAACCCTCAGAATTTTAGATTCAGAAATCCCAGAAGTAATCCTAGAGATAAGCCTGGTTCCATCTATCTATCTATAGATAGATATAATAAAATAAATGAAGCTACTAAAAATAGCAGAAAAATCCCGTCTTTGTTCTTATGAAGCAATTTTTTTTGCCTGCTCATTTTACTGATGGGAAGTAGAATTTTACATCTCAGGGATCAATATCTGGGAGAATAATTTAGAACATGTGTCTATAGATAGTAATTTTGCACAAGTATTCACTATGAGATTTTTCTAGGGGCTTAACTGTTATTCTCTTTATTAAAAATATTACAAATCTTAAACCATATTAATTAACACGTTTCTATGCAAGTTTTGCAGTACAATAGAATTACATCACTATCAGTATCCTAAAAATAATCATTGGCTCTGCTAAATGCTAGAAGCAGATTTTATTGCCTTATATACTACTCTTGACCACTTAATTAACTACCACAAAAGCTAATTTATTAGACATCACAGTCTCTAATCATTCTGGAATTTGCTCTATTATGTTCAGCTGGAATATCCTCTTTCCTCAACAGACCCCCTAAAGTTTAGATGAACACAATAAAGCACTGTGGGGTTTTTATTTTCATCTTTACAGATACACAAAATCAGGGTTGAATATTTAGACTGATTCCTTTTTTTAAGGTTATCCCTATTTAACTCTGTCTTTATTACAGTGGATGTTTTTGTGAGCTTGAAAGGTTTCAGCCTGTTTTGGTGTTAGTGTTCTAGCATTTTAAGCTAACATTGCCAAAAAAATCATTCTTAAGAAGGCAAGAATTTCATCAGCTTAACTCAATGATTGCCTACTGCTGCTCTATCACAACATGCACGTCACATGCACAGGTATTTTATCAAGTGACTTATCAATTAAACTCAAAAGCTGTACCTCCACGATTCTAAACTGTTTTGTCAACAAGATGCAGCCGCTCTGTAAAGTCAGCCAGTGTATCGTGGTGGAATGAAAGTACCAATGAGAAACAAGCTGATAAATTGGTTTGACTAATCATTAAAACCCATCCAGTATAATCGTTTTAGCTGATCTCGTTTAAGTCATTCCGTGGAGCTGCCAAGAGAGTTCAGGGACAGGTCGATCTTCTATTCGCATCATGCAAGGATCAGGCAGATAAAATCCGATCAGTTACCTGACCATTCTTGCATTTATATGTAATTATTCCCTGTTGTTTTAAAGCTTCCATCTGGAGGAAAGAAATCTGTTCTGCTCCTGACCTTTTCAGACCTCATGTCACTGTATTTAGCTTTAACAGATGGATTCTACTGATCTGATATGAAAATAGAAATAAAAGATTGAAAACATGAAAAGAGCGGAAAAATATAGAATCATTAAAGCCCTGATTCACTGCTAAGTGCAGGTCAGTGGGTGAATCTTCACTGGATTCATGGGTCATTGGTCAGGCCTCAGAGCTTGTTCCCTAAACTGCAAAAGAATTAAAGAGACTCTATTAAGAAGGTGACTGGCACTACCTTCCTCTGAGTGGGAGAGAGCAGGAAGGACTGCTAGCACACACTGTATCCCCAAGGTCATCACTACTCCTAACACACAGCTCCAGTCTGAAGTGCCAGTTCTGAACAACGCTCAGATCTACCTTGTGGCAGCGAGAGCAATTGCTCTGAGCACAGCAGATTGCTGCACAAGAGCGGAATTCTTCCTGCCTGTGCATGTCTTTTCATCAATTTCTTCAATTTCTTCTTCCATTTCGCTAAACGCAACAGAAGAGTATTTGTTGTCTCCAGAGTGGAATGTGTTTTGAGTTGTCTCTTGGATCAGAGATAAGGGCAAATTAAATAAATTTAAAAATAAATAAATAAATAAATAAATAAATAAATAAATATTTTAAAAGGAAGTGTTTAACATTCATTAATAAGAAGGGATGCAACTGTTTCCTATTTTAGTCTTCCTGTTTAAAAAAAACCCTACATACCCTCTCATTACAATATGGCTACAACTATCAAGTGATATAATTTCCTTTATTGTTTCCTGCCCTTAATATTGTTGAGTATTATTAACCGGTTGTCTGTTATTATCCAACTGCTGCCTTTTACTGCAGCAGTGGTTTCATTCCATAGAGGCCACAGAAATTCCTGCGTGTAGTGACTTTTATGTAAATGGTGAATGGTTAAATTCATCAGCTTAAATTTAGGAGTAACAAGTCTTGGTTGCAAGCTCTACAAACCATATATTTTCTGGAAATTCTATTCACCATACATGAAAGAAATCCAGTAAATTATTTCACCCTTCATCAGTCTAACACTTTGTGCCATTTCTGGGTAAACCAGTTTGAAAATCTTGACATACTTTTACAATGCTCAGCAATGTGTTTATGTTTTAAGGGCTATTTTCTCAGTTAACATAAACTAGAATAACTCAGCTGAAGTCAAAGTGCTGTTGATTAACTAAGTGAAGATATATGTTTAAAAAAGGCAATCCTCCAATAAGTTTGTGATCCAATTTTCAAGACTCCTAAAACTGGCCAACTGTTCCAAAGCATGTGGCCACGTATGAAGACAGTAAGTGTGCTACAAGAAACAGGTAAGGTCAAAGGCAAACTTTATTTTATTTTATTTTTCTTGTATTTTTAAGAAACTATTTTTTCCACAGTAGTGATGAAATTAAATTTTAAATGTGTTCTAGGCTTTTGATTATGACTGCAGAAGCATTTTATGTTTTTAAGCGTTACTCAGAGTGTTTATTTAATATACATTAATAATAAGGAATATATTTGCAACAAAGATGTAGGAGGGATATTATTTATGCAAGGATCTACATTTATTCCTTTTCCTTTCCATATCTGGACTGCCTAGTGTTTCTGGAACCTGCGCTATTTCTGCACCAGTGCCTAAGGTTATTTGGGGAGGGGAGGGAGAAAGGCTGCTAATGATCTCCCAGAGATAAATGAAATTGCTGATTTAGTCAAGCTCATTCTTGACCTTGACACAAGATGGGACAGGCAAAGGGAAGAGTTCAAAATAGAGCAAGTGTAAGAAAGGAAGATCAAACGAATGCTCAGGTCTGGCCAAGACCCCCCCTACATTCAGCTAACACCTGGCTGAGTTAGAAAACATGACCAGCCCAACCTTCCTGTAGGAGCCGATTGAAGCTGTCAGCTCCCGGCTTGTCACCCACTGCATCAGGAGGCCCCTGGGCTGCCACAAGAGCCCTAATTAGGCAGAAATGGCACTTCGGCAACTGACCCGCCAGGACCTTTGGCAAAGCATTTAACATCATTAGTTAACATTTTTATTAAAAAAAGTGTGAATGTAAATGAACAGCCAATGCATTTCAATAGGGTTTGTCGGTGGCATTGCACGCCCCCCCACTCTCCCAACCACACACACACTTTTTTGCATGAATAGTTCACTTGTTTTCTCTAAAGGGGGATGGGGAGGTAGAGACTGTTTTTCAAAGGGAACAAGACGTGTTCAAAGCAGAAGCAAGGTCTTAAACAACCAGACACAAACTCTTGCCTTTTGGGAAGCGTGTTGGGGAGTGAACAAACAGCTAAATGCAATCCTACCTGCAACATGCCTAAGGGGACGTCTGAAAGGGAAAGCAGGCATAACCCACACCCGAGCACAGAGATACAAAATCACACGTTCTTCTGATTGTTCTAAGGGTGTTCATTGTGTTCTTGTTCTTTTCTGTTACATCCAAGAATAGATGCCTAATCCAGTAAGCCTGCAACCCTTTGCCACAGCTATCAAATACTGCAGAGTGTAAAAGAATGAACATCTAAGAATATACTGTCCTCCTCTTTCTTTGTAATGTCTTTATTCATTGCACATTACCTTTGACAGAAGATTACCAAAAAATACCACTCAAGCATATTAGCAACCTACCTTAATTAAGTTCCCAGTAGCAGCAGTTTATCTGTGAAAAGTTATTTATTCATGCAGAATAGTATGCAGCCTTGAGGCAGTTTATTAGCATTCCATTTTTTCTTCAAGTGATTTAACTGAAGAGTTTCCATAATTTATCAATACCTGCCCAAAATCTTGGGACAAGTTTTGGAAATAAGAGACACATGAAAATTAAATTATTACAAATATACTTCCTAATAAAGAACTGGACGGGACTTGGAAACGTGTACTGCTCTGATATTTTATGTCTGCTTCCTATGAACATTCCCCAATCTAGGTAATTTTTATTTTCTTTGAACCCATTATCTCCTTCTTCCTCCAATGGAAGCTACAAAATTCAGCACTAGGGCTGATTCCCTAGGCCAGATAAAGACCATATTACCCCAGATTTGGAATTTTCTCCCTCAGTTTATAACAGCCATATGTTACCAGCAACACTTTTTTTCCCACCAAAGAAAATATTTTTTCATTTGTTAGGAAATCATTCCATTACATTCAATGTACTGTTGGAGTCAGTAAGCCAGGGATCTCTCTGAATCTTTCAGAGAGAGATCAGAATGCAGGGATTGAATTAAAGTCTTTAGATGGGGTNTTTAAAGAAGAACATAACCCGACACTGTGGGTGCCCAAGAAGCACCTGGAGGTCTGCAAAACCTCGCATGTACATTCCATTACATTCTAGCTACATGGCCTATCACTTATGCTTTCTAAATAAAGTACAAATGTAAGAAGAGATTAAAATAGATGTCCCACAATTTGGGACTCAGGTACTGAAGATACTGGTTCAAAACCCCAACTCATCAGTCTTGCTCTGAAGCCCATGGAAGCTTATCCTTTTTCTCAGAACCACATTTAAAAAAATGAAATAATATTGGCCTACCCAGAGATTTCAGTCCCTGACTGTTTCCAAGTCATGTACATGCCATATCAGGAAAAAAAAAACAAAACAAAAAAACCCAAAACTTGGCTATGCATCTCTCCTGGTCTGGGCTGGGATAGAGCTCATTTTCTTCCTAGTAGCTGGCACGGTGCTATGTTTTGGATTCAGCATGAGAATAATGCTGATAATACACTAATGTGTTTAGTTGTTACTAGGTAGTGTTTACTCTAAATCAAGGACTTCAGTTTCCCATGCTCTGCCAGTGAGGAGATGATCAAGAAGTCGTAAGGAAGCATGGCCAGGATATGACCCCAACTTGCCAAAGGGATATTCCACACCACAGAACTGGAGGGAGCTGGCCAGGAGCCACTGGTCACTGCAGGAGGATGGGCTGGGTGGGTGTCAGTGGATGGCAAGCAACTGCATTGTGTATCACTTGTTTCTCTTTTGTAAATGCTCTGGGAGCTATAGATTATGTCGTGTAAATTCTTACTCTCTTTGTGTGTGTATCTATGTTTGCATTCTCTTTTTAAACAAGTGTGTGTAGCCTTTGAAACAACATGGAATTCTAGATATATATTTTTAAAGAACAACACTAAGTTTAAAAATCCATGTAAGAATCCTGGCTTGATCTTTCGACTCAGCTGTTGACAGTGGATGAGCAGGTAATTTTGGCAGCACTGAAATAATTTTTACCAGTGAATTAACAAAACCAAACCCCACGTCTTTCTTTCTAGAGCAGAAATAAGATGAGAAATAAGATGATATTTTAAAAATGTAAAACATTTAAAAAATTTTTTTGCTAATGATACTCATCTGGTGACTTGTCTATCCCAATGATGCAGCTTTTTAGCTTGAAAACAGTATTAGGGAAAAAAAAAAGAACATCCTTGGGAATGGCCCCGAAAAGCAGAATCATGCAAGGCTCAGAAAGTTGGTAACTGTACAGAGTCTATATGTGACCCCTTTTCCCATCACATGACTATTTTCCAGTCTAGTTCTTCAGTATGGCTTCTCCTCTCCCACTGGGAACTCAAGGGGCGGGTGAAGGGAGAGAGAGGTGACAGCTTATTGAAAAGCCAGTGCTCCCTGCCTAGTTTTGGCACATTTTCTGCAGGTGCCCTGCACTATAGCCACAATAGGCTCTGGAAGAGAGGATTCAGACCTGTCAACAGCTACAGGAGGCAACTGCACAGCTTTGTCTTACAGGCTAACTTCATTGTCTGCTGTTCTGAACCCTGCAGCACAGGCACCCGTTAATGAGATGAGCCCCTTTTCCCTCCATTTGTTCCTCCCTGCTTCTCTTGCCTTGCTGTAATGATTTAACTTGATCGCATTGGTTGCTTTCTACTGGGGATTGCTCCAACAATCAGATAAGATAATTGCCTGTAGAATACTGCTCAGCAACAACTATTACTTCCTTTGCTGAAAATGTCAGAGCAATTGAAAGCTCTTAGTGAAGTTCAAGAACAAGGAGGCAAAGAAGAGGCGGCTCCTATATAGGTACCTATCTGTGTATATTTAGCAAGTTTGCAGTGGCCAGCTCTCCAGGCCAGCTTACTTTATAAGCAACATTTTGAGCATGCTTTATATTTTCCTGACTTTTAAAACAACCTAAACAATGTAAACATACACACCAAGTATTTCTCACATTTACTTCAGCTTTGGAAGACAATATTATAGAATTGCCTGGTTTGCATTTACCCCAATTTCTATCCCATTTCTAGAGACCAAACTAATGCAATTTCTTTTTAATCTTAAAATTTAATCTTAAGATATTGTATTCATACAAACGCTCCTGAAGTGAAATGACACATGATAGAAAAGTGACATACCAAGAGAAGGTAATTTAAATATTGCACCCCAAATGTAAGTACAATTAAAATACCTGAAATAGTTTGGGCCACTATTAATTCACTCCTTCACCTGAAACACACTGTCACTGTCAAAAACCACGTGATGTTACACTCTAATGAACAATTCAAGAGCACACCCACAGACATAATGCTTTTTATCACTAAACTATACAGGCTCTAGAGATTTTGTATGACATCAAGATCTCCATTTATTTGACTGACAGGGCAAATAAGCAAGAAAACAAAATACACACATGAGCAAAAATTTATTCAGAGCACAATTGAAAAAACTGCACAAAACCTCATCCTTTATCCATTTCCCATTTTTCCTATACTGCATATGCACTGTCAACAATAATACACCATCACATAGCCATAGCCATCAGGTTTTTTTTACTGTGAATTTCATAAAGAATAAATAGCTTTTGAAAGCTTCTTAGAGTTCTGTGAAAAGAGTAGAGAGCTGAATCAGCAGCTGGATCATTACAGGCTATTCAAATGCTGAGTTGCTGAGGAACCAACACAGGGAAATTCCTTAATCTTTGGAGAGGAACTCCAACATAAGCAACTATATGACAGTTGTTTTTTGTAGCATCACAGGATTACAGCACCCAAATCAGCGACTGATATCTGGAGAGATACAGGCCCCAGTCTTGCAATATTATTCAACCAAAATTACACTAGTTTAAATATGTAGTGAACCAAGACATACAACTTGTTTATACATTGGATGTTTCAGAAACTGAACACTATTTTAGAGCTAATTTCATGGTTATGTTTTGCTATATAAAGCTACATGCAGTAGTACTTGCTCCTCGAAAATCTGAATTAATCATAGTGTGGGTCTAATTAAACTGATTTCTGAAGTCTATTTTATAACTTATTCTGAATTCCTTAGAGGCTTTTGCTGGATGATAAGTAAAAGGATTCTGTAGACATATGAAATACAATTTCCTGTTATTCTTTTCATGAGTATAGTTAGAAAAACTGATCATTGCGAGGGGCACAATTTTTTTTTTTAATACTGCCATAACTTGTTTGTTAAAATTAAAGCTGAAATTCTACCTAAAACTTCAACATGAAGAACTGTCATACAGGAAACTGAGAGTAACTGATCTCTCTTTGTGTCTGAAGCCTAGGCTAGCAGTCTGACTCTGCAGCCCTTGACAAAAACTCACACTTCTGGAGAAAAGCTGGAAGTGGTAATTGCTACTGATGCTTGTCCTGAAACAACTTGGCCTTTGAATGAACTCCCATTATAGGGCAGACTAGTGCAGGAGCTTCACAAACACTTCATGACAGTCCTGAAAAAATAACCCTTTATAAGCAGGAAACACAAAAGAAAAGCTCTGCTATCTTCTGACAAGGAGCAGGGAATTTACAATGTTCCTGTGCTCTTTTTCTTGATTCTTATCCTCACAGAATATGGGTAGAATTAAAACAAAATTGAGAGCCATGGTGTTTATTAAGATGTTTTTCTGCAAGCAGGCAGTAATCCATCTCAGATTTAAGCCTAAAAGCCTTTCAACTTGTAGATCACATGCTTGATATACACATGAGCTGAGGAGTAGATGATCCAATAGCCCTTTGTGGATTTAAGCTTGTAAGTGCCAGGATACCATTTATCTTTTAAAATAGAGCAACAGTAAGCACTTCTCAAAATAGTTTCATTGTGAAACCTACTTATACACAGGATGTTCTAGGCTGTATGTGATGGACTGCCTCTCTCCCCGTGCATGGAGCAGGTAACAGAGAATTAAGAAACCAGCAGAGTCAAAAAACGTGAAGGTTTTACAGTCTGACAAAGACAACTGTGTACATTTGGTACTACTCTTGGCTTAATCATTAAACATCAGCAATTGTCAAAAAATACATCCTCTTTCTTTTCTGAGGAATGTGATGAATTTTATGATGGATATTTGGGCACATTAGGTGAAGTGGTTGTTTTCTGATTGAAGCCTGATGAGTTTTACACCAGTCCTTCTCATTGCTTTAGGTGCATTTCACAAAACATATAAATGCAAATTTACATATCTTCTTCCTGTTCTACAGAGTCTTCTGTCAAAAACCTCATTTTCTCACTCCTCCCCTCATGTTGTTTCATTAGCTATTTGTAAGAAATGGAGATTAGGAAGCAGCAGATCTGTATAAAGTTAATGCTAAATTCCTATCAGTGCAACAGACAGTGAGTAGACATTATTTTCAGCAGATAATAAGCATATTTTCTATTAAATAATACATCCTGACAGGAATTCTATTCTTCAGCACAATTCCAGTTACGCTCCATTGAACCATAACTCTTCTTACACTAATATAATGAAATACACCATATCAATACACCATTACCAAACAGGGTTGTGCAATTCCATCAGTGCAATTAATGCAAGAAAGAGAAGGACTTACTGGAGTGAGTCCTGTGCAGGGCACAAAGATGATTAAAGGGCTGCAGTGTGTTTCATGATGGAAGAAGCTGAGACAGCCGAACTCTTCAGTGGGGGAAAGAGAAGGCTCAGGGGGATCTCATCAATGTATATAAATACTTGATGGCAGGGAATGAAGAGGAGAAACCTCCCAATAGATCCTGCTAGCAAAACAAGAAGCAATAGGCACAAATTTTAAAACAGCACATTCAGTGTAAGACAAGAGCATAATTTTTGTCATGAGTGCAGTCAAACACTGGAGCAGGTGGCCCAGAGAGGTTATGGAGTCTCCCTCTGGGGACATTCCAAACCTGACTGCACATGGTCCTGGGCAACCTGCTTGAGTGGACCCTGGCTGAGCAGGTGAGATGGAGTAGATGATCTCAGAAGGACTCTTCCAACCTAAATGGTTGTGAGTCTGCAATTTACATCATAGGACAGCTTCAGGAAAGAAAGATAAGTTTTGTGAAAATTCATTTAAAAGCTGTACCCTTGTGTTCTAGGAATCTGAAATGTTGTGTTAATATTAAACAGCATTTTCTTCTAAAAGTCATCTCTATTTGTTTAATAGAATTTTCAATTGTTCAGTTGAACCAAAAATATTTTCCAAAACCAAGCCACATTCAGAAGTAGAATATTTCTACGTTGGTCCATATGTGTTCAAATTTTGAAGCCTTTTTATCAATGTCTGAAGATAATGAATGCAGGTTTTGTATCAGAAACATTCACTATCTCTATGTTTGTATCAGCCACTGCTTAATTTTAGAAAAGAGAGATATTTGAAATCTAAACTAATGCCTTCTGTGCAAATGCACTATGTCTGGTTATTGCTCCAAGAGTGACATCTCTTCCAAAACACTACAAACCCACCAGACTGACCTCATGGTCATGGAACTCTTTAATTTCCAGCCTTCCTGTCAGAAATGCTATGCATTTACAAGTGTCATCGATTTTCAATGGAAGTCAAAGGTGCACAGGCTCACTCAAAATCTTCTGCTTTGAGACAAGCCACACAACGAGCTTCTAATGGGATTCTCTCAGTTCAAAAAATTTATAAAAACAGTATTTCATGGATGAGTACACCCTCAAGCACTAATGCCAGTCAATAGATCCTTTTCCTACAAAATAAGGTATATTTAATTGCATAAGCTGGATGTCATTCAAACATATGTCTGAGTGTCTTATATGGAACTGTTAATATTATGTATTCTTCAGAAGTCAGACTTTGAAAAGCTTTTCAGTTTACAATCATATCTCACTTCAAAAATGTGCATAGAGTATATAAGATCATTATTTCCTTTTCTTTTTTTTTTTTAATTAACTAAATGAGTCTTGAAGTGAAGAAAACAAAGATAACAACAGAAATAGGGGAACATAGGGAATTTTGCCTCCACAGCTCACACAGCATTTCCCTAGCCCCAAGGGAACTATTTAAAACTTGTTTGTGGCAAAAAAGGGACAAAAATGGTTATAAATATCAATAAATGTCATATGAGTTTCATAAAAGATCTGAAAATTTTGCAGAGTTGTGTAAAAATACCACAACAGGAGGTAAGTTTTTTTTAAAAAAAAACCCCAAACTATTTCTGAATTAAAGAAATCTAAATTAGTGAAATGGAAGAAATGTAGTCAGTTATAAATTCATATGTTCTTACAGGCTTACCACAAAATGATAGTCAACCTTTTGCTCCAGATGGTGCAATAGTGCTTGTGATAACCACTTTGAACCACAATCTAGTTATGTGTCAAGCAGGAGAGTCCATTATTCACTGCATCAGTGCTGGGGAAAGAAGGTTAAAAGTTCAAGACATGCCCCAAGTGATTAAGGTTGTAAAAATCAGGAGATATACCATGGGGAAAAAAATGCCACTGTTACTTTTCTTCCATACTCAGTTTGTTCCCCCAAAAAATGTGTTTAAGGAAAAAAAAAACAAACCTAAGGAAAAAAAAAAAACAAAACAAAAACTAAAAAACCAAACCCACCAAAACCCCAAAACAACAAAAAAATAACAGGATGCAGGAATACCACTATTCCCTACAGTAATGTATAAATTATCTTTTTGTTTGAACTCCTTAAACCATTCTGCTACCAGCTTCATTTTACCTAGAAAGAAACATAAAGGCTTCTTTTAAAATCTGTCCACAAGTTACAGGACTTGAGAACTCAGTTAACACTTTCTTACTCATTGTGATATTCTTTTCAGCTATTACTGAAATTATTATTTCAGCTATTACTATTCTTGTAACTAACTCAGATTTCAAACTTTTATTTTTCATGTACCCCACCAGATCACCAGTTCATCTGCACTACTCAGGATTCACTTCTCGGTCATGTAAACCTTTGCTCTGCTGATCAGTAAAATAACCTACAAATTGCTTCCCAACCGCCCCAAAAGTTTCTGCATTTGGAACTGCAAGTGCTGCTTCTCCAATACTTGAGCAAATTTAGATTTCTAATTCAATATAAAAAGAAGAAGATACAAAACCTAAAAGGTGAAGCTAAAAACATTTCAATTTTAAAAATATCTTTTGCAAAATTTTTCATAGTGAGAGTAATGAATGGAAAGCATTAAAAAATGGTGGTTTAGTGCTCAGAACCTTTGAAAAGGTATGAAGTAATTCTTTTCAGGAAGGTCTCTTCTTTCAACAAACAGGGAAAAAAGAGTATTTCCATTGTAATAAATTTTCTGTCTGCCATTTTCTAACTCTCTGTTTATCTCTAAGCTTGATTGCACATTTGTATAAATTGTATTATGTACTATAAATGTATTATGGCCATGTTGCCGCATCCTCCTTGAATTTAAGTCAATACCTCATATGCAGTAACTGATGTATTAGCACACATTTTCATGTAAAGGAAAATACTGAATATGAATTTCACAAAGCCTGATAACATTCAGACTCTGTATGTATTTGTAAGTGTGTTAACATTTCAGAGTAGCATATTGACATTGCAGATAAAAATCCCTGTAATCCATCACATCAGAGTCTTTGAACTACACAGGATTTATTATAGCCCTAAAGTTCACAACAGTTACTTCAAAATGCACACACCAAGAAATCCTGTAGCAAACCACTGATATTCAAGACTAAACCTAGCATTCACCAATAACCTGTGCATTACATTAAAAAACCTACACACTACAAAACCTATCTATATCCCACAAACCCTCTGTAAAGTCAAAACTTGGCTCAAAAGCTTGTCTTTAAATACTGTGTGTTCCAAATCACCTCTGGAGCTAGAATGATAAATCAAAGCCTGTGAGCTCTCACCCTGCAGTTCAGCAGGCTCCTTAGGACAAGGCCAGGCTCACCCTTGCACAGCGGGGGCTGCACAGACCCACAGGAAGGATCCTCAAAGTTTAGGAAGAAATTAGTCCTAAAGCCCACTCAGCTTGAAGTAACCATTGGAGCGGAGAATGATTACTCAAGGCAAATGAACTCGCATATGAGTACTTGAGAAATTAAAATAATAGTGCTGGGGGAGCTGGGGGCAGTCTTAAATAATTATTAGAAATTTCTAAATATGCAACATATATGTAACTTAAGTTCTTGCAAGTTTTTATCTAGACTAAAATCTAAATCTAATCTAAATCTCTAATCTAAATGTTGTGTTCTGTCCAAGGACAGAATCTTTCATTTAATCTTATACATAAAGTTATATTTAGCTTTGCTACTGGAGTTTTTTCTTTAGAGGATATAGAATATTAAGAATAAAAAGAAACACTACAGAAGCATTTTAAGCATAAAAATAAACTTCATTTAAAAGCCTTTCTAAAAAATAAAATAAAATTTTTTGCCTCAAAAGCAGTAATAGATCTGTGGAAGATAATTTGTATCACCAAGCTAAAAAGGCAATCCTGATTTTATTGGAAATGTCACACAGTTTTTATGTACTGAGAGCTGACTTCAAAGAAGCCCTTGTCAGTGGAATGAGCACACGTTACTCCTCTGTGAAATCCTACAAGAACACAGATGGCAGTGAGACCATGATCTTAATTGATTTAAGGGTAAAGTTTATATCTTAAAAGAAACATTTTAGAACAGCAAAAAGCAAATCCTTCATGCAACCCTTAAGCATGCAGTATTATACCTGGGTTTAGAGCATGCCTGATTAGCACCATGTATTTATACCCAAAGTGAAACAGGGAACACACACAAAACAGTATCATAAACAAGGAAAAGCTGATCATAATCTGTTTCCTGGCACAAGAGTTATGATAAAGGCCCGAGGTGAGAAAAAACTCTGTACAGTTGCTCTCAAAAGAAACACAACCCATTTCTCGCTGAAACCAAAATGAGAGGCAACTTAGAAGATTTGGGGTAAAATCAGTTGAGAAGACATCAAAATATAATGTCACCCCTAGGAATGTCATGATTGTAATTATACAGATGGGGTTTTAATGTACATATTGATACAAGTGAAGTATCTTCACAGTTTAAAAACAAACAAAAAGAACTACTACAGGGTACCATTTGTACTTAGTCATTTTTCAAAGGCCAGAGTTACACCAATCACAGGCTTTTCCTCACTGGGTTTGTTCCTTGGCTCTTGCTACATATACTTTGATTAGAGAGTTTTTAATTACACTTTAGCCTGTTAGCACCATGGGGCCAATAAAACTAAGAGAAATAGAACTAAATTCTTTTCATTCAACACAACTGGTAACTAAACACCAATTAATTACACCCACACAAGCCTAATGAAGATAATGGGGTTGCAGAGAGTTCACGGATGGTATGAAGTGGCTTGTGGTATCCTAACCTTAATCAGTTAACTACTTTGTAATAGGCAGGATCACAGGATAAGCCACCCTCTTTCTACATGCTTACAATTACTATTACTGTTAATGGAAATTACATGGCCATACAGATAATGTAACATTCACTTGATCAGGAAACGAAAATGATAAATACTTGAGGGGACTCCTTACTAGTATTTCCTATAGTTTATTGAAAACAAGAGTGCAGGGTTATTAAACGAGTATCATTCTGCTTCATCCCATTGCTTCGCTTAAAACAAACCTGATGGATTTCTTGTTTTCTAGGGAGGGGGCATCCACAGCATCTCTGGGAAAGGTGTGCCAATGCCTCACCAGCCTCACCAGCCTTAATTTCACCACAAATAAAATAATTTCTTCCTAATATTTAATCCGTATCTGTTTCAGTTTAAGGCCATTGCCCTTTCTTCTACCACTACATACCCTGGCAAAAAGTCTCCATCATTCTTGTAGGAGGCTCTTGTAGGTACTGGCAGGGCTCTAAAGTTCCTCTGGAGTCTTCTCTTCTAGGCTAAACAATGCCAACGCTCTCAGCCTGTCTTCATAGCAGAGCTTCCCCATCCCTGTGAGGATCTCAGCTGGTCTCCTCTGAACTCATTCTAACAGGCCCACGTCCTTCTCATGCTGGGGCCCCCAGACACAGATGTAGAGCTCCAGGTGGGGTCTCAAACAATGGACTAGAGGGCACAGTCACCTCCCTTGGCCTGCTGCTCCTCACTCCTTTCCATGCAGCCCAGCCCAGGGGATCAGACCTGGCAGAGCAAGAGACTCAGGAGGCAGCCTTGGCTGGGGAGCTTCAGTGAGAAGATGAGGAACACACAGAGCTGTCCCAAGGAGAAATCAACAAATACCAGGAAGGATGCCAAGGGGAAGCCTCAACTAAGCAGGAACTGTCCCTAGAAGGAGCTGGTAGGTACCAGGACTTGTCCCAAGGGGAAGCTTGCACCAAGAATTAGAATAAGAATAAATAAGAATGAATAAGAAAGGGTAAGAATAAGAGTAAGAGTAAGAGTAAGAGTAAGAATAGAAAATGAATAGGAAAAGGCATAAGAATAAGAATTAACACAAGAATAGGAAAAAAGAAAACAAAGAAAAAGAATGAGAATAAGGATAAGGATAAGAAAGGAAATTTTAAAAAAAAGAATAGATATAAGAATAAATTGTGTAGAAGAATAAATAGTACTAGAAGTAAATGCCAAGAAGAAGAACAAGAAGAAGAACAGGGATAAGAATAATAAGATGAAGATTAAACAGTAGTAGTAGCAGATTATTTTTTAATTATTATTATAATATTAATATTATTATTACAATAATGCCAAGTTAAAATACACATCCACACATCCTCTAGCATCAGAGAATGGTTTAGTTTGGGAAGGACCTCAGAGATCATCTAGTTCCAACACATTCTCTTCTGCTTTTTCTCTCTCTCGAGACCTCTTTCCTATTTTTTCTGCCTCTCTCTCACACATTTCTAGTTAAATAAAATCCATGTTAAATCAAATCTGTATGTTGTCATCGTACAGTCTCATTTGCACCTTCATTCAGGCAGCATCTCTCCCTAATCCCATCATAACACATTCTCTGTTCAGCCTGTGTTTGTGCTTGGGATTGCCCCTACCCAGGTGCAGGACCCTACACGTGCCTTTTGGAATTTCACGAGCTTGATATGGGTCCACTTCTCATGCTTGTCCAGGTCTCTCTGGAGGATGTCCCTTCCCTCCAGCATGTTGACTGGGTCAGCTCAGGGTCATCAGCAAACTTGCTGAGGGTGGCTCAGTCCCACTGTCAATGCCACTGACAAAGTTGGGTAACAGCACCAGTCCCAGCACTGACTCCTGAGGATGCTTCTTGTCACTGTTGTCCTCTTGGACATTGAGCCATTGACCACAAACCTTTCCATGTGACCATGCCAATTCCTCATCTACCAAGTGGTCCATCCATCAAATCCATCTCTCCAGTTCAGAGAAAAGGATGTTGTGCTGGCAATATCAAATGCTTTGCACAGGTACAGGCAGATCACATCAGTTACTCTTTCCTCATGTACCAACACTGTTACCCCTTTGCTCTCTCAATCCTTGACTTTTCCTTTTGTCACTTGGGTGGTGTAGCTGCAGCACTTGCCAGTGAACAGAGGCACAATAGTCATTGAGTGTATCAGCCTTCCTCATAACCCTAGGCAATCAGTTCTCCCACTCCCTTCCAGAGAAGTTCGACATTTTCTCTAGTCTCCCTTTTATCTCCAACATGTTCCTTCATGATTTTGTTCAGAGCTGGTGAAAGGGCAGAAGTGGAAAACTGATATAGAGGCACTTAAACATACCAGAAGGCACAGCTCTCACATTGGGTGCTATTACCCAGCATATGATCATGCTCAGAGACCAGCACACCAGCACCATTTACCTCCAGAAGCCTGTTCTTCCAGGAATATTTAATTCAACTGGAGCTTTCTGGGGCAAGCCTGTGTATGTGACAAATTACCTGGCACTATTTGACCACTGCCACCCAGGCCTCTGAGTGCACAAGCCCCTCCTGAAGCAGTTATGTGCCCAAAGGAGCAGCCACCCACATCAACTCCTCCCAAAGTAACAAAATCTAATGAGGCATTCGCTACCCACTCTCTCCTCAAGGAACAGGTAGTGTCAGTTTAGAAACTTTTACAGAGGAAACAGCTTTAAAAAAAGAGGGTTAAATCTCCGGAGAGGTACCATAGCGTTTCTAAAGCATGTGAAACGAAAAGAAAACTATTCCTTAGAGATTTTTCTTCATTATCACCCCACCTGGAGAAGTGAGCACACAATGAGCAAAGGTCCACACATATTGATTTTAAAGCCGGGGAAGTGTGCGGCTAACAGCTTTTAAGTATCTCCATTTTCAGTTACTTCAACAAAATTACCACTGAACAGTGTAAGAAAGTGAAAGTTTTTGTAGGAAATTGCGGGCTAAAAATGATCATTTAGGTCGCGAAATGTTTCTTTTCATTGAAAGCGGAGGGCTTTCAAACGTAGGAGTTACTGCGGGCGTTTTGGAGCGTCGTCGTCACCAGACATTTCCCAAACACACAGCCTGTCCCTCTTTCAGGATCACAATATTACAGAGCTTTGTTGCTCGGAAACTTTTAAAACCGAGGAGCGCTTTGTTGGGCCGTCCTGACTTGGAAGGCCATGGCCCTCTCTGAGGGCGGTGCGAGCACGGCGCGGCACGGAGGAACCAAACCGGGCCACACCGAGGCGCCTCTGCTCCCAACCCGGGCCGTTCCCGGGCGGGTCTGGGGGAGCAGAGCCCCGGGAACGCGGGGCCGGGCAGAGCGCCCTGAGGTGCCGCTGTCCCGCCCTGGGAGCGGGGGAAGAGGCGGGCGCTCCGCGGCTGCGTTGCCCGGCAGCGGCCGCGGCCCCGCGATGGAGGCGGGCGAGCGGCGGCGGCGGCTGCGGCGGGAGGCGGCTGAGTATTACCGAGGGCTCCGGGTGCCGGAGCGGATGGAGGAGGCGCTGAACGAGCTGTTCCTGCAGCGCCCCGAGGATCTCTACGGGGAGCTGGTAGCGCGGGGCGGGGATGCAGCCGGGCCGGGCCGGGCCGGGCCGGGCCGGAGCGGCCTCTCCTGGGGCAGAGGGGCCGTGTGGGCACCCGTGCCCCTGCCAGCCCTTGCCCTCAGGGGGGTGGTGGCGTCTCTGTGGTGACAGTTCAGTGACCCCTGGCCCGGGCAAGGATGGCGATGGTTCTGTGTTTGTGGCCAGTGGCACCTGGGTGCTGTGCCGAGTACATACCCGCAGCAGCCGGGCTTCTTGGCCTCTGCTGTGTCTCGACACAAAAACAAAGCAGTCCACTGACGGAGTACTGTTTGTCCCTAACAAAACTGCTGCTCAGCAGTGATGACTCCTGGGCCAGTGGCGAGAACAGACTGGCGGTCACACTGCAGCTGCTCATGAAAGGCAAATGGGCCCCACTAGAAAGGTTCAAGAATCAGACCAATTTTATCTGTTCCCACTTGGCAAAATATTGTTGACAGTAGTCATAATGAAACCTCAATTAGCGGCAATACTGGAATTGCCAATACTAGAATAGTGAGCAGCTCTCAATAAAAATTATTTCTGCTTTGGTCTTCAGTGGGAGAGTGGCTGTGGAGTTGAAATATTTCATTCCATCTGATATTTCCCATCCCCAAGTGTTTTGCCATCCTCAGTGGAAGGGACTGGAACTGGTAACACCTTTCCTTGCTTTGCTTGGTAGTTGGCACGTTCCTCTTCTTTGTAGCCATAAGTGTTTTGTAGTTTTCTTGTTTGGTAAACTGTAGTTTGGTGACTCTGGTACCAGATTAAATAATGAAACTAGTAAGGAAGTAACCTCAGGTAAAATCATAATCCATTTTCTAAACCAACATTGGTGTTCATTAACTACAAACAGAGACCCAAACGAACTATGATAGTTCATCAGACCCATTAAAGACCATGTTGGAAGAAGAATGAGGACTCTGCCTACCAGAAGTCATGGTTTCCACCTTCCTCACAGCGCTTAAGGCTTCTGGAACATATAAATCATAGAATGATAGCATATGCTGAGTTGGAAGAGATGAATCCGTAGTGGATTTGTTCAGTGGTGGATTGTAATCATGGAACAAAATCCTCATTGCCTGGAAATTGACCTTTAATCGAGTTCTTTCTCTTCCATTCAAGGCTAACTACTTTTCTAAATTTTCAAAAGCTCCAGTAATATGCAAATTAGTTGGAAGAAAACTTTTGGATGGAGTTGGTCAGCCAACACTAGAAGTGGAAATATACTGTACAGTTAAAAACTATGAGAAGGTATGAGCTGCTGCTTCTTGTTTTATTTATTTTACTAGGACAATTATCTAGGAGAGGTACTATGCTTCTCACATCCCAAGGAACGTTTTATTTTGCATCTTTGTGACAAGATGTAAATCCCTGTGACTCAACAGGTGAGTGTTGTAACTTGGGAAAAACAAGGTATAGTGAAAAGTTAGACAGTGGCAGCAGGTATGACAACTTTATTTTCCAGGAATTAGACAATATTTTGTGAGTGGGATCTGATCATGTGTCTTTGTATATTCATTTTTTTTCTGTCTTAATGATCATGTAGGTTTTCCTTACACCCCATAGTAACTTTATACGTTCACTTTCATTTCACGTTTTTCTTTATAATTTTCAGATCTTTATATTTCTTTTTGTGTGACACTTTCAGAAATATACAGTACAGGCGAAAAACAATATAGATAGAGGCACTTCTTTTACACTGAGCTAATAGGCTGATGTGGGTGACAGTAAAGTCAAACATACCCATTTAGCACCTGCAGTGCAGAATTGAGGGCTGATCTCTTCCCCAACCTGAAATATTCAGGTTACATCTTTGCAGCTCTAGCTATTGTGGAGTAATTATTTCTCCTTTCCCTCAGTTAAACTCTGGTTCACTTAATTCTGGAATTATATGTAACCTCATAGATATTTACAGGATGCAAAATTAATACTGTTAGTCCAGGCAACTGTGGGAAATTTGTAAATTATGTCTTCCTTAAGTGATTTTCTTAATATCATTTGTTCTTCATCAGTACAGAAAGATATATTTAAATTACCTGAGTAAGACAAAAGTAATTGGTCATGAGGGATGGCATTAGGCAAGAATGCTGATGAATTGTGGCACAACAGGCTACCTATAGCTGCAGTAAAAGGTAACTAATGACTGTATGGTCCTTAAAATAACTCCATTCTATTCTGATAGCATAATATATGTATAAGGCAGATCTGTCAGAACGTTTTTGCCTATGTAGTTATAATTTTAGGTCAAAAAACGTGAATAATTTCTGCAATTACCAAAAGATAAGAGCTTAAAAAGAAGGCTGGATGATAAAAGACAAGTGGAGCAAATAGATTTGGAGATGTGTACTTGTAGAGTCGGTAAAGGACATACTTAGTCTTTCAATTGACATTTCCAAGTTAGAAATTAAATAGTGTTTTAAACCTTTTACATTGTTTTGGTTTTGTCCATTTTGTTTATTTTTTTTGCAGAGGATTTGTTCCACTGTAATGGCTACTCATTCTCAAATACCTGAAAATGCTTTTCCTGGAACAATTGAAGCTGATGAGAAAGAAAGAAATGACTCTGTTCATACTGCTGTGAAATGGGTCAATGAATCACTGAACACAATGTTAAGGCACTTGGATCCTACTGACCAGTGTCAAGCTGATAAGATGCTTGGGTAGGTCTTGCATATTATGAAAATTACTGCATTTGAATATTTGAAATATTCACCATTAATTTATATTGTAATAAAAGACATGTAGAATATTCAATGTTTTCTACATTTAAAAAAATATTTTTAGGATATAATGTCTGTCTCAGACCCATTTCACTACATTATTGCCTGCTTTTCATAATTATGATGTAAAAAGCATGCTGGTTTGGGCTGCAACACTTAACACAGGCTTCCATGTGGACTAGATTTGGGAAAACCTTGATAAAGGAAATGAGGACTCAGTTGGAAAGTGGGCCTAAATAATACTTTAATGCATTGTTTACACTATTTTATATATACTTTACACTACTTTATATATGTCACATACTCAGTTTGCCTGAATTGGCTTTCTGTGACCCATGGGTGAAGATTTCACTTCATGCATGTAATTGAAATTCAGCCACCTCTGAGTTTGCAGCCACACAATAACCAGTGTACAACTCACCTACTGTCTTAACCTAGGCCAGGCTGATGGATGTCATGAAGTTATGACAAGATCTGTTACTACCCATGCAAAGGAAATAAATCCTTCATGCTCAGACTGTCTGCTCAGAGCTGACTTTCAAACCAGTGTGATTTACAAAGCATATACTAAGGTTTGTGATACTTGCTTGTGGTCCTTTTTGTTTAATCAGTGCTGCAGATGACTACCAAAAAAGAATTATTGTATGGACTTCTCGAGCTTCACACAGGGAATCTATGGCAGAAGCTCAAATACAAGCCCTTAATCTACCTCCTTGCATGTTCTTTAGCCTGCATCACATCTGTGTACTTGCCACATGTCTAGCAATATTTTGACTTGGTAGTTTTTATGCCTCTTCCCTCAGTGAATACTTTGCAAACAAGGTAGAAGAAAAAAAGGAAATTGAAAGGCAAGAAAAAGAAAAAGAGGAAGAAGAAGCAGCAAAAGCCACTCCTGCCTCTTCTTTGTACCGTCCAGCCTCAACACCTAAGCAAAAAAAGGGAGTAAAACCAGGTTTTACTTTATTTAATTTTAATATTTTCTGCAATGCAGATATTGATGAAGGTCCTAAAGGACACCCTGTCTCATGTTCAGAGGGTTTGGTTACTCTCTCCTGACCTTTTCAATCACAGCAGTTTCTGCAGGAAAATGAGGGAGGGGAAAGTACAGTTTCCTCATCATTCATATGCATTGGTTGAACAGAGTTTCTGCCTTTGTTTTACACTTGGTTTAGACAGGAGGTTATTATTCTTCAAAGTGAGGAATAAGAATGGAGGAGGATGCAAATGAATAATAAAAATGAAAATGATAAGGAAAGAAAAGGAAATCACAGAACTGAGTAGTAAAAAGGAAACAGAATTAAGATGGAAGCTGCAAACAATTGAAAGAGGAAGGAAAGTTTCCTTCTAACGCTGAGAAAAGGAGGAAATACAGAGAAAAGCAAAAAATAAAGAAGAGGGTGAGACAGGAGAAGAGGTAGTCTAGAGTAAAAGGAAGTAAGCAAACATCCTGCTAGAGGAAAAAGGAAAAAATGGTGTGAGACTAGGAAAACAAGGTAAGAATGCATGGCCAAAACCAAACAACCCAAAGGAAGAAAACACCTTATGTTATCTGCATCTATAGATTAAACTCAGACAAAAAAGGGTTGTTGTCATTTGTTGGAAGGGCAGAAAATTTTGGCAATTATTTCTTATCAGTTTATTTGTAACTATCATATACTGTCAGTAAAAAACCTCCCACTTCATATGGTGGATGTATGCACAGTAAATTCACCTTTACATGAAATTTAACTTCTGCAGTTGTCAGGTCCATCCAGATATCATCGTGGTGTATTTGATACTTCAGTCAAGCTTTGCTGATACATCTATTAGGTGTTTTCACTAATTGTGACATTGACTGTAATGTTATTGTTAGACTCAGTGCCTAACTGGAGCCAATATCAAACAGTCCCAAATGCAATGGTTCTTGGGAATTTATTGCAGCTTTTGCAGGTGCTCCCTGTAAGTGTTCATGTAAGCACTATTGGCAATAAATATGGTAGTGGGAACTGCTTGGTTTAAAGCATGTTGGACAAAGTTATTGGATCTGAAAGGGAAATAAATTCTTATGAAAATTTAATGTGTAATACTTCAAAGATCTGTTTTCTCTTTGGGAATTCCAATTGTAATAGGCCTGATTTTTTTTTCCACAGTCATTATTAAAAGAAATCAAGTATTTTTACTCCCAATCAGGTTATAAAGTAATCTTCCATATTTTAATGCAAAATCTGAGCATTTGAGGAGCACGGTAAAGAAGACTGAAAACATGCTTTTGACAGGAACCTGAAAATGATATGTTATTGGATTCAAACACAGATAAATACAAATACATATTTCAGTGGCTGAAAGATAAAAGAAACAAACTTGGAATACATTTGAAACCAGAGTGAGGACAGATAGTCTGCTTACTTGTAAGGTCAATCTGTATAAAACAGCTGACAAAATTAAGTTAAAAATAAATTACTGTTTTTTAGTATACTGAGTACACATTGAAATGACAATACTGTATTTAGTCACATAACTCTGATCCACAAACATATATTTAGAACCAAGAAAATATTTAGCTACTGCTCTCTGTGTTGTAGCAAAGAAGGTGTCAGCAGAAGTGACACCCATCCCACCTGCAGAACCTGCTGAACCAGTG
This sequence comes from Rhabdornis inornatus, assembly GCA_013397075.1. Lineage (NCBI taxonomy): Eukaryota > Metazoa > Chordata > Aves > Passeriformes > Rhabdornithidae > Rhabdornis > Rhabdornis inornatus. Next base: position 1,104,310 of record VWZS01010874.1, on the reverse strand, counting down.
CTGTGTGGCAGCTTGGCCATTGGGGCAACATCACTTGCCATAGCAAAGGCTGGGGCCACTATTAGCTGTGTCCCGTTGTACTTACATACTGCACTGCTGAAACACCATCAGGTACATGTGGCTTTTGTAATTGTATTTTGTTCCAGTTATCATAATTATTGCAGCCAGTTGTGACAGTGTTAGTAAATTTGCCTCATAGAATACACCCTTTACACCATTGCCTATTTTCAGTTTTTGCAGTTTTTGAACCCTGTATGATAACTAAAATATATAAGAAATTATTCTGATTTTTACATTTTTATTTTCACTTGGCACTCCCAATTACAGGAGTCACCTAAAGAAATGACTCTACCACTTCCAATGGTTACTCTGTTGAACTGTGAAAAAAATTCACCTACAAAACTGAAATTAGTCAAAGAAGTTATGGTTATACCACCAATTGAATTATCACTCAAACAGGTACTGTTTCCTTTTTTTATAAATGTATTCTATAGACATCATACTAACTACGTATGTACATAAGTATATAGGTCTTTTCAATATAGTCCTTACAAACTGTATTTTTCATTCTTTAGCTTACAAGGCCAAAGTTTTAACAGATGTTAGTGCAGAATTCTAACACTAATAACATTAAATTAAGTAAAATGTTGATTTAAAAGGGGAACCATGAAGATTTAAGTTTAAAATGGATGTTTGTATAGAGGAAATTACTGCTTTGAAGATGTCAACGAATTGTGTTACTCAATAATAGATTTAGCATTAGTAGATTATAAATATTACCAGTTGTTTGATATAGCATACAAAACAACAAAACCCATAACAAATTCACTGGAAAGCATAACATATTTGGGATTAATTTGCTTTAAAATGAGATTGTGACACTAGCAGAGAATACAAAGAACAAAAGGGATGAGTGAAACAGATGGGATCACCCCTCTCTCTTTTTGTTTAGCCATGTGTTGCATTAAAGAATGTATCTGCACAAGATGCCTCCATTAGGGCCGTGATTTCTACTTTGCATGCTGGTGACCTGAACAAATAGCTGAGCTCGATTCTCTTTCTTTTTGCTTTTCCCTTAACTTTTGTGGATTGTCCCCCAGAGCTGTTAAGAAGGTCACTAATTCTGCCCCACTCAAAGCCAGGATGCTTTCCATTGCCCACGGGAGAGGAGGAAGGGGTTTGCTGCAGTGCAGAGCACCAAGCTGTTTGTCCTGTGCTGTTGCCAGCTGTGACTGACTTCTGCCCCCTTCAGTATTCCTTCACTGGCACAGTTTGAGAAAATCTGAAATGTGCTTTACCAAGTTTGCACTCAACATTTACTAGCTCACCTGAAAAGGAAAAAAAAGAATTGGGAATAGGTATTATCACCTTCCCACTTCTCAGATATATATGCAGACACAGGTATTTTTTACTTGTTAGGTATCTGAAGAGCTAATTTTGGGGAGGAGACTGCTTTCCTTGACATCCCATAATCAAATATTCCTGCTCATTCCACTGCTACTAATCCTTTATGGTTGGACAGTTGACTGCATTTTGTGGGTGGAGAGATGGTGTTAAGCAGTCTATAATGATTTGGGCTTTTTTGAAGACTTTATATTAAAATTTTCATTTAGAATAAGTGTTGTCTCTCTTCTGATTTAAGCTGCTAAAATGAATTAATATAACTTTCTTTTGAAGATTACTGTTGTTTAATTTCAGGGGATAAAAAGAGTTCTGGATATTCAGAAAGAAATAACAAGATTGTTGGAGTCTTCAGGCAAAAAGGTACACTAAAAAATGTGTTCTTACAGTGAGATGTACTTAATCTGATATTTTTACTACCAATGTCATTTTAAACATCCACATGGGACACTTAGCCTGTTACAGGCTCATGACACAGAACAGAGGATGTCTTTCTCTGACAGATGAATAGAACATTGGCCATTTCGTGATACTAAATTAGAAAATTTAGAACAAAACATTGTTCAAAGCATAAGACTTCCTGTTTACCTGAAGAAATATACTGTGAGTGAATGGTATCAGTGGGAATACAGTATACAATATATATTCTGACCTTGCTACACCTCTCACACACAACATACTTTATTCCAGGTACTACTACTGTAGCAGTAAATCAGTCTTGGTGCGTGCATGTGTTTTTTGGAAAGCAGTGTTGTTGTGTTTCTCCCAGTACAAAGTCTATATTTTCATTTCTGAGATTCCCTGTATTTTTGATGGGCTGGGTGAGAATGTCTTGAGAAACAAATGGTGGTTGGACAGATGTCCATATAGAAATAAACATTTTAAATGAGTAACCACCACAAAATAAAACTATTAAACTATTAAATAAAGCTATTTCCTAATTGAAATATTTACAATCTCTTTTGACCAAAATTCAGTCAATCTATCTTTTCTTTTCTTTTCTTTTTTTTTCTTTTTTTTTTTTTTTTCTTTTCTCTCTCATCTTTGTATTTTTCCATGGAATTGATTTCTATCTTCTTTCACTCCAACAGCCTGGTTCAAGAGCAGACAGTAAGAAAGGAAAAGCACAAAAAGCTCCGGTAAGAAAAGAGATTTTAACTCTAAGCCTTCAACAAGGTATTAACAACAGCAGGGGACTTAAAATGTTCTTAAGAAAGGAAACATTAATCTACATTGCCATTTTGGAAAGGTCAAGGCAAGACTTAAATATTCCAAATGCTCATATTTTACATAATAATTTAGATTCTTCTGACTATACCTTCTCTTCCTGGGAGACAGTAGAGGAAATAGGGAGAAATTTCTGGGATCTGGTAATTTTTCTCATATAGAAATCCTGGTAGTTTATCCAAATGAGCATTTTGCAGGCCTGTAGCACCAACAAAGAACTTTTGATCATGTAGACCATAAAACTGTTGCCTGGAAGACTTGTGGATTGTGCTGTTTCCTAGCCCTGGGAGCATAACTCCCCTCTTTATCCTGCTGCATTCAGCCCAGGTCCAGTCAGAGGTTACAGATAATGGCAGACACAAACCAGCAGCTAAAGGGCAGCACTCACAATATTGCACAGGACATTATTTTATATGGCTCAAATTATCTTTTTTATCCCTTCAAAACCGGTAGTTTGTTAATGAGTTTTCCAAATAGTGGGATGGAAATGCCATGCAGGTTTTGCTCTTCATTCTGAGGTGATTTAAATATTACCAGGTGAGAATCGTTACTGTTGTGAAGTATAAAAAAGAAAGGATGAACAAAAGCTTTCCTATTTTATTGTTACTTAAACAACAAGAAACTCATCATCATTAAGATGCTGGCCAGTGTTCTCCTGGTGTGTAGTTTCCATATTAGTACCACAATATGTACTGCAATCATAAAGTAAAATATTTCTTTAAGATATACACAAGGAAACAATGAATTAGAGTCTCTGAAAAAAAAATCCATTTATTTCAGTAGGAGAAAACTAAAGGAGACAGTGGTGAAACTGAATTTAAAACTGATAAAAGCACCATGTTAGTTTGAACTTTTTTGTGAGGAAAAAGGAGAAATGACAAAGTAGGCAGTGAGGAAGAACTTATTTACGTTAAGGAAGTAATAACTAGACAGAGAAAAATGTTTTTTATACAGATAAACAATGCTTTTAATAGAATGTAACAAGCCTATGGACATCTTGAAAACGACATGAAACTGCAGATTTAACCTCTATCTGAAGTGCAGGAAGACTGCAGCATTTTTTGCTGTCTGTTGCTGCATCTTTATAATCCAAGATTCCCAGACTTTACAGTTAAAAATCAGTGTTTGGAAAACCTACAGAAAAATTGACAACAGAAGGAAATACATGAAATATTTTCTCAATACAACTCTGCTTGTGGCTGATGTCCAGCAGCACTATCTCTGAAGCAGACTGCATGCAGCTGGGCTGGAGGTATTTCCCCTCTGTGAAATTTATTCCTTCTAGAAGTCTTGGATGATTCTTGAGGTTTCTTGAACACTCCCCAGAGTCAATGTCAATGTTGTAGTTGAGGATTAATGAGTGAAAGCTATTTAAAAGTGGAGGATATGTTTTTGTGGCAAAGGGTTTGTCCATAGCACCAGATCATTTATGGCAACCCAGTGGTTGTTAAGAGTGCCTTTAAAATAATTTTTTAAACCAGTGCTAGCCATACAAGACTGAGATCTGCATGACTACATATTTCCAAGGACTATTGCTCTCTGCTCATTAGCACTTGATAATCCCTCTTTCCTAGAGAATTGTCCTTAAAGCTGCCAAGGAGATTTCTGAGTACAAATTTATAATTTGATGACTAAATGCAGACTGAAATGACAATGAAAAAAGCTCATGAATATGTATAATATATATGTGTGTAAATAAAGTGATTATTTTTGTTTTGCTTTCAGCTAACAACCTTAAAAATATCACACCTAGGCTGCCTGACAATAGGATATGATAGTCTAGAACAACTGCTACTCCAAATGCAAACAGCTTGCAACAATATAGGTCTGGAGCTAGGAACAGACATGTACTTAGCAATAAATTGTGCTGCTCATGAATTAATGGATTATGTAAGTTATTTTTCAATTTCGATTTTCTTGGGGTTTAAAATAAATGTAGCTGTTTGTTAACATTATTTATTATTGTGTTGCAAACTCACCTAAAAGCTCCTAATTCTATTTCTTTAAGGTAGCGATCAAGGAAACAGAAAGAATTATCTCTGCATCTATAAATTCTGGCTGAATCTGCTTGGTTTTCCATTATATTAAGCTACATCTCTTGTTTTCTTCAAACTATCCTAACATTTGCATGTATTTTTACTATGGTATGTTTATATACACATTAGTGCCCATCTCATTGTGCATCAATATTAATTTTTTAATTTCAGGGTTTTAATGTTTTTATTTGACAAAATCTGTTTATCTCCTGACAAAGTCTTACAGTTCTTGCCCCTTATTCTAAGATAAACCAGATTTTTCTCTAAGCAGAAAAAGAAACTTCCAATTCCATTTAGTACCTCATGAGCTTTTGTGTGTTTGGGTGTTCTGTAGTGCCAAAGCTTCCATTACCAATATCTTTTGTGAAAGCAGTTGCTGTCCTGGCTGTGCTATCTGTGTCCTATACCAGAATGTGCAAAATCTTAACCACTGAATTAATTACCAGTAATTCTGTAACTTTCTGTTATTGAGCTGTTAAAGCCACTAAAGCAGTAGATACCCTGGCACAGTTTCACAGTGTGCCCTTAAAATTCCTCCCATGCTGCAGTTTGTGCTTCCCAGAATGATGAGACTGGTTTTAAACTAGTCTATTTTTATTTTTTTTTTGAAAGGGGAAAAAGGCAGGGAAAGGAAGTGTCTTGGTTTTGAGCACTGAGGGTGCACTCCTTGCCCCAGCAATGTTTTCTTTATGAAAATAAGGGGAATAGTCACCCTTTTTTTTTGGAAGAGAAAAATGAGATTTTTCTCACACGAGATTCAATAAAAATACGAAATATTGTCAACTTTATGCAATAACTGTGTCAGACTGGCAGTGTTGCCTAGAAAATGCTGAAATAGATCTCTCTTCCTTTGGCAGTGGCATTGTTCAGAGACTTTGGCATGAGCCCACTGGAACCCACGGTGTCATTTTAGACAGTTTTCTGTAACAATGTGCTGACAGCTCAGACACAGAGTGAAGCAGATGAGTGAATGCCTCCTGACTGAAGCACACACAGCTCACTGCCTTAACAGAGATGTGTACACTCTGCTTTTCAGGGTCCTACTTTCCTTATCTTTTATGCTTCTTACTTTACTTTCTAGGAAAAAGGAAAATATGAAATACTCACTGGAACATTCAAAAGTCCTGATGAAATGGTTGCCATGTATGTGGAAATGATTAATAATTTTCCTTTTATTATTGCATTAATAGATCCCTTGAGAAAAGAGGTAAGATACCACAATGCAGTCCTTTAAAAACTGATGGCACTGGTCAGTGGCATACCACTGACCTTTTCTCATTTTTACAAAACATGTAAAACAAAAAGCTTCTGATTTTCAAGTTTTTAAGCACAAAAATATCACTAGAAATTGCATCTAACAATTTCTTTGAATATATTTTATTGGCAATACACAAATTTTTCAGTACTTTTGACATAATTTCTGATGGAAAATCCTGGCATGAACAGAATAGTCAGTACACATACCTTAAAGAATTACAAGAATTTGCTTTTTTACCTGATTCTACTTGCTAAACCACTGTTATTTTGATTACATTTTTCTCTTTATGAACACTATTCAAATTATAAGGTGAAATTGTAAAATTCAAGTGTATTACAAAAATTGATGTAATGTATTATATTATATTATATTATATTATATTAAGCCAGAGGAGCAAAAAATTAAACATCGTTGTATATTCAGCCAAAAGATCACCAGAATATATTATTGCTGCAGTTATTTGTGATGGATATTTATAACCAAGGTCCTGTCACTGGCAGCATTGCTCGGCAGAATTTCTCAAGTGGGAGTAAGACACCCTGTATTTACCTCTGTGAACAAAGTTAGATGAGTTAATTAGTGTGGCCAATCAACTACAATAATAAGGCACAATAATATTAAGCATGTTATCAAGCTATAGATGGATAAAAGGGATTGTATAATGTTAAATATTCACCTTTATGCATAAGGTTAAATTTCCATGTGTTAAAAAAAAAGAATAACAACTTAATTGCTGCAGAACTTACAGTTGTAGGCCGAGATTCTGCAGTTGCACAAATTAATAAAAATTTGCTCTTGGTGTCAAATTTCACTTTATCTTCTTCAAAATAAATACAGGGACTTCATTTTCATGAACAAAACACAGATACTGTGATTGAAGAGAGAAGCAAAGTGATGCTGGCTCTGTGAATCTGCCCAGTGCCTGAATCAATAATTCTAAAACCGATGAACTGCAAAATCCATCTGATTTTGTCCTTAACTGGAACTTTAAAAGTTCATTTTTTTGAATAAGTGTGTTTAGTATTACGTCACTCTGGTTAGCCTTGCCTCCCTATGTTGTTTCAGTCTGAATCTCTGAATTACCATGTTCCAAAACACCAGGTTATTCCCCACTCCTGCCAGGGCTGCAGACTTCCTTGAGATTTTGTATGAAGGAAAATATTTGCAAGATGAGAATGAGCAGGAGAACTACAGCAGCCAGTGAAGTGCAGTTGGGAATAGAGTACAGTGTTAAGGGAAATATCTCTCCTCCTCCTCCTTCTAAATCTCCCAGGTTTACCCATGCCACATCTTTGCCCCTGATAATTAGATCCTCTTGAGGATTAGTTCTGGTACCAACTCAATAATTCATCGCCAGACACCAGACCACTTTGGTGCTTAAATTTAAACATTGGTTTAGGTGTGAAAAACTTCATTTTCGGTTTGAAATCCATACAGGAATTGTCCCTGATGTTGACTGTAAAGTAGATAAGTACAAAAAACTGATCCACAGACCAAGAATAACCGCTGTCAGAATTATGAAGTAGAGATATTTTTTTAATGTGAGAACTTTGCATTCTGTGGACACAAAGCAAGCAAATTAATTCGTAAATTTCTTCTTTCAAATTCTTTACATATCCTTGTCCTTTATTTAGCCTGGACCATGTACCATGTGGACAATGCATTAAAAAGAAGAAACAAAGACCCTGAAAAATGGAGCTTTGCTAAAAAAGAGAGCATTGTATTCTGCTGTTCCCTATAGGTCCTGCCATTGAGTCTGTGTCTCCTGTTCATTATTTTATGTTCAAACAACTATGACACTTGAAATATTAGCACAAAAATGAGTCATTTGAATAAAACAATAAAAAATTATTTTATGTTCCATCAAAATGAAATAAATTTCAGGAGGGAAATCAAAATAGCAGACCCCTACACTTAATTTAATTTAAATGTTTTAACTATATTTTGTGCAAATAGTGTTGATTAATTTCAGATTAAAATTTATATTTTCTAGCAAAGTCTTAAAGCCCAAGGAAAATCCAGGTGGTATGTTTTTCTTAGGCAGATTTAAACTACAGTATAAAATGTAATATGTTTATATGAAGGGCATATTTAGCATTAAACCCAAATTATTATTTAATTTTTACCTCCTCAGTTAGAGTTTTCATTCAGTTTAGTATTTTAAATTCCAGTTGTTTGCTCAATTTGTTTATGCAGGACAGAGAACAGTGGAGCAGCATCTGTTGTGCCCTTGGTTCCAAATGCTACCTGATTGCTGAGGATGCTGCCACGCAAATTTCCAAACTCAAAACTGACCAAAACATAAACGTAGCAAGGTGCAGTGGTGTTGTCCTAAAATACATTAACCAAACCAAGGTGTCAGACCTCATAGAACTCACTGGAATTCTGGATGGTGAGTAGAGGGGGGAAGGGCTGAAACCAAACCCTACAAGGCACACCTGTAACTATTTCATGATGTTATTTAATTATTGACACTTCTGATTTAGAAAGCACATGTCAGAAGAAACTGAAATTCAAGTTTTGATTCACAAATCCCTGTCAAGGGGTTTAAAACAGTAGTCAAGGCTTCAACTGTTGCCAGTTAATACACTGTGAATGTTTTGGACGTGGGTGCCCTTTGACACTGCAGCTAAGTGTCATGCAGTTAGATATCAGAATTAAAGAAAATAAAAGATATGTGATCAATTAATCTCAATTTTAAATAATTTTAGCATTAATAACTTAAGAATTCAAGCATGTACAAACTGTTTAAAATTGCATTTAGATAGATTATTGACTACATATTATTGAGCCTTTATGGTAAGTATTAAGAGCCTGTGCAGCTTCATATGTAAGATTTCTCTTTGTATCACATTTTCTTTATTCATTTTTATACCCAAGGAATAGATGGACAAATTTAATATAGCTTAGTTTTTTTCTTGTTCCTTAAAACTACCTAGAATCTTTGTATCAAAGTGAGTAAATAGCAGCTAGAGGATTTCATTCAGTCAGGACGGTAAATTCTTTTTCAGAGAAGAAAAATCATTACTATAGTGAGGAACACACTTAAATTAAATAGCACAGCCTGATCAGACAGATCAGTGAGAGACAGAGACCAGGACAGGATGTCAGATGTTCCCTTATCCATCTGAAAACAAAACAGAATGCTAATGTAGCTAGTTTACATTTTTATCAGGTGGGGTACACTCCTGTTTGTATTTTAAGCTTGGATAGCCCAAGGATAAAAAAATAATGAGAAGTCCAAACAATTTCTGTGTCAAATATATAAAATATACTCTAATGAAGGTGTTCCCTCCCGTTATATATAGGTCAAAGACATATTACCATATTAGGAAGTCCAGATGGAGAATCTTCAGATGAGAGCCTCGTGGATCTGGTAAGTATTGAAAGCTGTTCAATTGCAGAATTGCAAAAATACTGCTTTTAACATGTACTATTTTTAAAGGAGAAAGCCTTTTTGTGCTTGAGAAAGAAACAACATTTTACAAAATGGGCTTTTTCTAGAGGGTTGTTTTTTTTTTTTCCCCCACAGAGAGTGGTTATTCTTTTGAGTTTAAAGAGAGCACACAGGAAATTTGCCAAAGCAGGGAGTATATTCAAAAGTGTGTATGATCCATTTGCTTGCATTAGTTTATAAAAAAACTGTGAGTTACTTAAAACATTCCTGCGTAGTAACAACATTTTAAGCAAATACTCTTAACACTACTATACTTAATCTTTTGCAAATAAAATTTCGTTTCACATGCCAGCGAAAATTACTGTTTGCATTGGGCAGACCTTTCACTGAGAGGTTTTATTTCCCCGTTTTTCTCTGCGGAGAGATGAGGGTGTTAAATGAGACTCAGGATACCGTGTTTAATGATTGGGGATGACTTGGCTTGCCCAACGAGGAGTTTTACCAGGGGCTCTCTGTCGTTGCAGGCTGTGGGCCTGGGTGCCAGGTTCCTCAAGTTGGGAGGTCTGTCCCGCGGAGAAAGGGTGGCCAAATACAACCGGCTGCTGGCTATAGAGGAGGAACTGGCCGCGAATGGAGCGCTGCGTACGAGCTTCTTTCTTACTTTGTTTTCAGCCTGCCATGAATACGGGCACAAAGATTGGAAGGAGAATGATTGAAACTGCACCCCAGGAGGGAAGCGGAATCAAAAGGCTGTAAATAAGGGCTGACAAAAAAAACCTAGGATAGCACTTGCCACAATGTATATTGTTGTCCTAATGGATTATCTGTTTACTGAATGTTAAAATAGACCCCTTCTTGAGGAGTAGCCTACATTAAGCTTCTTTTTTCCAGAATTAATTGGTTAGAGTCTTGAAGCCCACGGTGCAAAAGGAACAAAACAAAAAACCATGCATATAATGTGTCGAAAAGCTGCCAAAATGGAATTTTAGGCCAAATACCCCACCTCCCTCGAGGCCCGAAACATATATTGCTAACAAAACTTCATTTCACAGCCCTCTTTTGTATGTTACATTTCCAGCAAAATGTGTTTGGAAAGCTACAATTGCGTGGGTAAGTCTTAAATAAAACCCAAGAAAACCCCAAGTTGACGATGCACATTCAGCCTTAGCCACTTGTATGCATCTGCCTGCCTGTTTCAGGATCTGCATCTTCTTTTTATACTGTACCAAGGCACTGTTAAATGCTTAACAGTTCATTAGAGCCACTTCTCACTTGCTCAGGTATCAATCAAGCCAGAATAAAGACATGCAGTCTGAAGGGGAGGCAGAGGGACAAGGAGAGGAAGAAAGGAAGGAAGGGGTTTGCAGGAATTGTATTATGCCTAAGAAAAGGAAACACGAAGCAGAATTAAGTCATTTTACCCTCTTGTTTGTAATAATTTCCAATGTTCTACACATAGGGTAGCAGCACTTGACATGCACACTATAGAACAAAGATTTTAGTTGAAATTTTTTTATTGAAAATATTTTGAGCTTTTTGAAATCTCCCCCTTGCTTATAAATAACCATTGTAAAAACAGAAACATAGAAATTCTTTTTTTTTCTGCTAATAGTTTCACAGAATGCACTTTTCAAAAATAAGACAGATCATTATAGAACTATGAATTTTAACTGCCTCAGCAGTATTAATATATTCCCTCCTCAAATAGTATAGTCTAAACAAAGGCTCTCGAGTCTGACAAATATTAAGACCTATATCTGATGAGATGAAACAGCAACAATCCCCGACACCGTTAATCATTTGGCAGAAATAAGATCCAGTACCTAAATCAACAGCAGGGCAATAGTGAGAGCAGGTCTGAGCTGCATACCAAGCTCCTCATTTGGCTGGGCTGGAGCTGGGAATACCCAGGAGAGCCCGTGCCCAGGGCACTCCAGTGGCCATGGCTGCAGGTGACTCTGGGCCATCAGGAGACTCCCAGAGTGCCTGAGGGGCCAGCACCGGACTCAGGAGCATCACAGCCAGGCTGTGCCACTGCTGGCCCCTGTCCTGTGGGCAGTGCAGAGCAGCCCGGGGCTGATGTTGGCCAGCACAGCTCCTCCTGTGCCGTGTGTGACCGGGCACAGAGGGCTGGGACACTCCGCTGGGGTGGCATCGTGTGTGCGGCAAAACAGGAGCTGCTGCTGGGGACAGCGGGGAGAAGGAGTCACAGAGCTGCGAAAAAGCAGGGAACTGTTGGTGGCAGTAACAGTGAACTGCTGGTTATGGGATCAATACTGGGACAGGGGCTTTTTGAGGGAGGGATGAGGCAGAGACAGCTGGTGGGAGCTCTGGCAGGAGCACCAGTGCAGGGGGAAAACAGTAAGGCAGCAAGGTGAGATCATCAGTGAAGAAAGGACTGCAGTAAATATCCCAGCTCAGGCTGCTGTGCACCATGTCCTCACCCTGTAATCAGTGTCCCTTCCTTTCTAAGGAAGGACCAGACTTTTAAAGGTGTTTCAAGTCTTGTAAGCATCGTGTGGTATTTTTAAAACGTGTGCACCAGAGAACATTACAACAAATCCCAGTACAGCAATCATGAGCTGCTTTTTTTTTTTCTTCTATTCCAGGTGAAGCAAAACTTGAATTTGTTGTTTTTGCTGGAGAATCACAGCCAGAAAAACTTCCTGATGTGCCTCCTGTCCCAGAGCAGGATTAGTTGCCTCCACAGTTCTCAGCCAGCCCTGCAGATTCACAGCCTGCCTGCTCAGCTCCCACAGAACAGCACACTAACTTCAGCTATCAACATTAACTTTGGGATAAATTTCTAAGAAAAAACATTTTACTAAGGAACTCATATATTAACTATTCCTAAATCCATTTATTTTCAAGAAGTTCAGCCAGATATCTCTTAAGAGATTTTAAATACTGGCTTCTCTTTTCCCAGGGACTGCAGTCTTCAGCTGAAACCAAATTAACTGAGCAGTGACTGTAGTCTGAAAATACCACAAAATTCTGTGCTGCATTTCCAAATTGACAAAACAAATACTGCTGTGTTAAGTCCAAAACTAAATGTTTTTTTTGAGAAAATCAGAATCTCCCTCCGTACAAAGAGCAAGCTGTTGACAAACAGTAAAAAAACTCAAACACAAACAGAACACCACATTTTACAAAAAAACAAAGGCCTTGACTGTTCTGCTGCTCCATCCCCCACACCCCTTCAATGCTGCTCTGAGATCCAGCCTGCAAAGGAGATTTTGCTCCAGCTGTAGCCCTCAAGACAAGTACATCAGTGCAAACCCCAAATGCTGGGCACAGAGCTGGCATCAGTAGGAAGCCTGCTCCAGTTGGCAGCAGTGAGTAACAAGTCAAGTCCACAAGATCTGGGAAACTTGTCAGGAGTCTTTTTAATAAGCAACAATGAAAAGTTAAAGAAATAATTTATGTTTTAGGTAACAAAACAGTTTAAGTAAAAGAAATGCTTCTTGAAAAAGTCTTGGATTTTGTATAATTTGAAAATCTGAACATATAATACAGCAGCAATAATTTGAGGAAAAAATACATATATGAAATTTTGCATTTTAAGTTCAGTGTAACAGACAACTAAGAGAAAAATTAACAACCAGAACCAACTGCCCCCAAGAAATTAAAATATCAATGAGAGACAAATTTCCACAAGTTTATGAACTGTATGTAATTCAGTAATTAGATCAAGTCCAAGATTTTTGTAGCAAACATGCAAAAACCACCAAAATAGATGTGAAGCCACCACACTCATTACTATCATTTTATTTTTAGGAAAAGCACCAGACAGTTGCATGCAGAGCCAAACCAACAAACTCAGAACATTCATCCTTCAATACTATCACTGTTTCAAATAATTAAATTAAAAAAAAAATCCAAGTGCATTCAAGTACGTGCCCACCCAATTTCAGTTACACCAATCTTTAGGTAAATCCCTGATTCCATTTGTTCATTATAAAAGAATGAGATAACTGTGTTGAATTTAAAGAGACTAGAATGGAATGTGAATTGGCAGTGGAGCAAATCAATGATGTTCCTGTCTCACTGTTGTCATAGGAAATAAGGACTGAGGGAAACTGGGATTTGTGCTATCAAATACAGACACCTGAAGTGTCACCTAATAAAGAAATTAATGCCACCAGTGTGTGCCAGGTTCAAAGCAAGGGCTCATTTCTTAGCACTGTGAGCTTTCAGCTGGGAGTTCTCAGAATGCTGATGATAACTTGCATTCCTAGAATGAATCCCAAACGCAGCCCATACCCACTGGAGCCTAAGGCAAGTAATTTTTGTGCAGCAGTAAAAACAGACTCCAGCTGCAGCAGTTCCAAAAGCTGCTGTGTGACATTGAAACAAAACCCAGGAGCAAGTCCTCCTCTGCAAAGCTTTTTACCCAAATGAGAGCACCAGTCCCAGCCTACAAACCCCTGACTCTGGCTATCACTGCCAAAAATCTTGGTACCACAATGAGATGCTGCACTGCCTCTGCATTTCAGTCTCTGTTCCCTGACAATCTGAGACAAAAGCGTTGTGCTTGTGCTTTCCATTTCTTCCCTGTGTGGGGACAGCAGGCAGGGGACCAACAAGATCTTGGTTTAGGTGGATATCAAAACATTTTGAGAACAATGTGTCCAAACACATTTTTATTAATAATTAGTAACACCCCCCCTGAAGCTGATAAGGGTGTAATCACTCACAGGGTCTAACCCAAACCTATCCAGCTCAAGAAGGATGCAAGGGGCTTCTGGCAAGCTTTGGAACAGACCTTTAGCAAGGCATCTTCTCATTAAGAGTTAAAAAAGCCTCTTCAAATCCATTTTTATAGGTAGCTGACACTATCTTAGAAATTAATAACCATACCTGCAAAATTAAAATGGGAAAGGGATTTTGAGTGACACACAGTTATTTAACACTTCAGTGTATGTAACAAAAACTGCATACAAAAGACCATTTCAATCTGTATTATTTCGGTCTGGAGTACACACCTAAGCAATTCACATGTCCAGATAATGATTCCCAAAAGGTACAGCCTTGCAGAGAAACAATTAACAGCTAGAACTATCTGTTTCTTTTATTTTCCCAACGTTAGTTTCTTTTTCCAGTGGCTTGCTTTTTTCCTCTTTCACTTTGTTCTGGTTCAGGGCGTTTTCAGACATTTGATCCCCACTGGTGGACACAGGATCTAAAACTACCACGGATTCTGTCTCTTTTTCACTGCTAGAAGCTTTTCTTGTCAATTCTGTGTGACTAGTTGATCTAGAGGGAAAAGAATAAATATATAAATACAAATGACAGTTCACATATTCAGAAGAGCATAAAAACACAGAAAAGCATTTCTATTAGTAGCACATATAGCTAGGTCTGCTAAGCTAATAAATGGATCTATGGATTTAACAGCTGTTATGTACAGATAGCAATGCACAAATTACAACAGTCACATTCCCCCTCCTGGATCTTTTGTTAAGTCAGGCATGGAAGATGAGAAATGAACTCACAAGGCACTGAAAAAGTGCTTCTCCACACCTCTATCCCAGAGCCACCTGCTTGGGGGCTGCACTGCATGACTCAGGCACAGTGTAACCAGGTGTTCCCTTGGCTGCTGCTGGTCTCACCGGGAGCAAGCACTAATGATTTCTGGAAATGCACCTACTGGCTTTGCTGAACTGTCAAGGGCGTTTGACCCACGCTCTGTGCTGCAGAAATGGGGTTACACCACCATTGTTTGCAGTGCAGGGATTCGTGTGGATAAAAAGCCTCTGAGTGGGGAGGAAGGAAAGGTCAGAGACACCTGGGTTATTTGTCAAAGCTGGCATCAACCTACGAACACTAAAAGCACTTGTCTGTATTCAGGAGCTTTGTACTGGTGTTGAAAACATGCAGGCAAATCCTTAGATTAGCTGGAATGCACCAGCAGAGAACATGGCAAATACTGGGAATGCTCAGCCCGAACAAGTGGCAGAGTGGGGTGCTCCCAATGCCACCTTAACCTTGCTGGGTGGGCAGAGAGCCTGAGAGCACAGCCTTGTGCCTCCTGCACCCTGCATTCCAGAGCCTGAGACCCCCAGAACCTGAGCCTTCCAGAGCCTGAGACCCCTCAGAGCCTGAGCCCCCCAGAACCTGAGCCCCCCAGAGCCATCAGTGCAGTGCCTGGGCTGGGAGCTGGGCAGGCTCAGGGATGGCAGCCACACTGTATTGGCCCATCTTTAGGCAGGGCCCTACATGCCACTATGGATGCACAGTCCACACCCACAGAGCACAAACTGGGTAGGTGCTGAAATCCCTCAAGCTGGAAGGACCTACATGCTCTGTAGGCTCATCCAGAGCCTTCCCCCCACCCACTTTTCCTCTCTTTTTTTTTTCCTAGATTTTCATGCTCATTTATAAGGAACAGTCTTCCATACTGGTAAGGTAACACCCTTGAGAGGAAAAGGTAGAATCAACCAGAGGCCAAAGAAAGAAATTCAGCTACAGGATCCATCTGCCATGAACTGCCCTTTACTGTGACAGTCTTTGTCCCAAAGAAAATGACAGAAGACAGAGGTCACCCCACTCAATAGAATATTGGGTGGGGACTGCACCAGCTCCCACCTGATGGGGAGAGAGTACATGAACAGGTTAAAAAGAAAAAAATAATCATAGAAACAACAGTTGCTGCACTTTCCATTTCAGAAAGAATTTACTCAGCTTGCTGCTACAGCGCTGGATAGAGCAAATGAAATTCCATGTTCAAGCTTTAATTACAAGAATTGTCTCTAACATTAGAATTTTGGTATAAGTTAATTAATGCAGAAATTGGCACTAATAGATACAATTTCAGACTCATTTGATTATCATCAGAAGCTAGTGATTTCAAAAGGAAAATAATGCTTATTTTATGCAAAAGTTGTCAATCATTCCAGAAAAATACAAGGTGGGGTATTTTGAATGTTACAGCAAATTAAACTTTTTAAAGCAGTGTAACCAGAAGAGGGTTATTTTTAAAAGTGCTACTTTTGAAAAGCTGATTGCCCAACACTATAAAAATGGTCAAAGCCATAAATGCCAAGTTCATTTTTATTTCACTTTGGAGGTAACTATCTTTCAAATCCCAACAGCTGGACTATTTAATACAATCTGGTGAATCAAAGTATAATTCTTCACTGGGCTCACAGTGGGGAGTCTGCATTAGTGTATGGCAGCATTCCAACAACTGATGCACAGCCAAACGCTCTGAAGTCTGTTTCATTTATAACAAAAATGGATAAAATGGCAATCATATTTACCACCTTCAAAGGACAGAAAAATGAAAGATGTCGATATAAAGTAGTTTAATGGAGAAAACCGGTGATTAAATCAGTGTTTGCAGCATAAAAATAAGAATTACTATCCGACTTTGTTGTACCCATATTGCCTTCTTCAAATCCTTCACACTGGTGCAGCACTAGCCTGACAATGCTGCTGTTATAGCTGAGGCATTGTTAAAAAATATTAACCCTATTTATCAGTTATTCACAGCTTACTTTCAACAGTTTTTCAAGAGCAGAATGTTTCAGTGTGAAGAATGAATATAATTTTGGTGCCGCTTCTCAAAAAACAGCATCTACTCATACAAATAAAGCTGGGAAAAGCAATGAGTCAAGACAGAGTTTGCCATAGCTCTGAAAAACTCAATTTTGTCCAGCCAAGGTACTTGCATTTAGTTCTGTGCAAAGCTCTTCCCTCATTGTGACTGTTAATGCTGTTATCAATATTCTTGTATGTTTTTAAACCAGAAATTGAGAACCTAGTGCTATTGTACTCATTCACACACAGTTGTTCACAAGTCTGCATGTATTTTTTTATGACTGAACACATCAAATCTGCACTGAGAAATATGGATTTAGATGATAAATGCATTTGAGATTAATACTGTGGGATATGCAATGTTCCATGCTTTGTTATGTAAAAGTATCAGAAGCAATCTGTCCTGTTTATATAGTTACAGAACCTACAGAAGGTGTAAATACTAAAGGGTTACTAAAGTCTGTGATGTAGCATTGCTGTGACCTTTGCATAAAGTTTACAGTAGGAGTACAAAAGGACAAACTAAGGCTCAGATTGTCAACTGAGACTTGGATTTTCTTTGTTTCCTCCAGTAATATTAGAACCTTGGCATTATTTAACCTGGGTCGGTGTTCTATTCATGAAATCATTGTAATATGCATCCATTAGAAAACAGAATTTTATGTCAGTATTCATTGACAATAAAAGCAAAAAGTGCAGATGTGTCTATTATTTCAGAATTCTTAACAAGGCAGAAGAATAAACCCGAGAAGACCACAGGCTAATACTGAGCAACAGTAAAAAATACACCACTTGCAAGGTTTGAAAGTCTGAGATGAACAAAGAATTCCATCACAGTACTACCAGTATTTGTCCAATGGTGATTACAGGGAATATAAACAGTGACACTGGTGAATTAGCCCTCTATTCCCTACTGATAGTACCAGTGCTACCTGCAACACCAGACATCTGTGAAGGAAGTGCAAGAAACCTCCATTTCAGAATGCCCCTGCTAAACCCAGCTGAGTACAAAGGTGTCAGCATAGCAGCCAGCAGAACAGGACTGCAATATTTAGCATGGAGACTGTTCCCATTCCAGGCTTCTTTTGAAAAAGCTCAAAAAGATCAGAAAATTCACTTAAATTAAGAAACTTGGAGAGCTTCTGCCTGCACTGAGACGGCACACAGAGTACTAGCTAAGAAAAACGTCTCAGTAGCTTTTAAAACAGTTAAAACTGAGGAGACCTCCAACTTCCAGAACATCCCATTGTTTTCTTCATCTGTTTAAACTAAATTGCCCATGTTCAAGCTGCACTGAAAACCTTTGTAGCTCATTCCAGCTGAGGCTGAGCTGCTCCCTGCAGAGCTGGTAGATGATTCGGGGTACTAAGATTACAGCTGGGAGAGGGAGGACAAATCCTTTAATTGTATAAAATCATCAGATTAAGACTAACCCTCTCTGTAGTGCACTCTGTCAGCAGAGGACTCTGCACCCCAGAAACACAATGTTTACCAAGTGCTGAAAAAAACCCCACCAAACAGCCAAAATCCCGGGGGCAAAGCCAGACACACCTTTCCCTTCTGTGCCTACACACTGCAGGGGGCCATGGGAACTCTCTTTGCTCCCAAGGAAAATAAACTGTCACCTCTTCCAAGCAGCTGTCCTAGAATTACTCCTGCTGGGTTAAACACTGGGGAAGAGATCTGCAGAGGAAGTTACCTGCACGCTGAGGTAAGGCCCCAGTTTCCCTACAGGACACACATTACTGATGTCTCCCCCCTAAGCACCACCTCAGTAAAATTTCACACATTCCAAACCATCTCCTTAATGGCTTCAGACACACAAGAGCACTGAAGTAACACCTCACCTAGAGGTTCCAAACTCAGGTTTTCTATAGCAAGCTGTACATTAAAATCTAGGTGAAGAAGAAAGAGTAAACCCTGCCCTGCAAGAGACACCAGGCAATAATGAGACATGCAGTCCTCCCCTGTGATGTGAAAGGTTTGCTTGGCTGCTGCAAACAGATTAAGAAGTCACACCTTGGTTAGATTTCAAGGAATTGCAAATGATGAAGAAGCTGCATCCTTTAACCTCAGGTGGGAGGGAATAAGGAGGATTTCTCATGCAGGGTATCCAGTCCAGCAGGGCACTGTTTGTGCAGTTAGCACGGGCTCCTTTAGGGAATGGAGTGGTGCAACAGGAGCAGGGTGTGGAGGGCGGTAGCCCCTGCTGCAGAGCACACAGCTCAGGGTGATTCACTGAACCAGCTCTCGTGTGCCCTCCCAGGACGTCCAAAAAGGCTGGATCACATGCCCTGGTTTAGCTTCACTCATGCAATGAATCCAGGGATCCAGGATGTACTAAGGGCACTCCAGAACATAAAGGAAAGCATAGCAAACACAGACAATAGCGAGAATTGCTTCAGAAGTGCTCTGCTGATACAAACCGAGCTGCTTCCAGGGAAGCCCAGAAAACTGCCTAATTACAGAGTCAAGTTGTCAGACCTGCTGGCCAGATGAACTCCCCTCTGCTGCCTGCTTCCAAGGAGCCCTGTTTCCAACAGTGCTTTCACACCTCGGAGTCTGGAGGCTGCTTCTACCAACCTCTGCTGCAAGCAGGACCCAGGAGAGAAAAGAAAAGCCATTTCTCTGTAGGGTGGTGTGGGGCCTTGCAGGTTATCCTGCTCCTCCTGCCAGCCTGGCCACACAAGAGTAGGAGAGCCCCAGCAGCTTCTCTCTTGCTGGAAATCCATCCCTAAGGATGAGTGTTCCCAACTAAGCAGGTTTACACCAGTGACTCAGTGCAAGGAAGCCCTGCAGCACTAAGGACTCCGGCCCACCACATTTGTTCTAATGCTTTAAACAGATAAATTAAAGTGAAATGTGTCTTTCGGGATGTCACTGAATAGGCAAGCTGAGAAATAATCTGAGCTTCACATATGCTTTTATAACATGTAACAACTGTGACTGTCAACACAAGATCCTTTTCACTGTCAATTCACCACGCATTCTGTGAGACCTTGGGGCCTGCAATTATTTCATTTCCTTTCTTGCAAACGCAATTTCCACTTAGTTCAGTGGAATAAAGGTATACAAAAGGTGGCAGGAGTTGCTTGTATTTTCTGGTTTGTTCAAAATTGTAGAAATCCACAAACTACAAACATAATTTTCAGGAACAACCTCACCTGTCTGTCAAGGGTAGGCGTTCAAGAAAATGCAATGGCATTATTCACATCAAAACAACTGTTGAAAATATCTTGATCTTTCTGATTAAATTAAAATGAAGATAATTTTTCTTCTAAGGATACTTAAATGAAATAAAAGGGGAAAATACATCATTGAAAATGGCATTCTGCTTTTAATTCTCTGTGGGAATTAAATACAACTATAGAGCATGAAAGGAAATTGGGCTCTTTATCCACTCAAAAATAAATGATGGAAGTACCTGCATAAGAGTGAAGTATCCGTTCATAAAAATAGATGCAAACTGAATATTCAACTCATTTGTCATGATTTCCTCCTCTGAACAAAGCAATGGAGACCTGCTAGAATTGGTACTGGTGGTATTTTCTAACTGACAGAGCAGGGAATCAGAAGTTTAATTAGCCATAACTACAATATTTTGCCAGTCTGATTTGTCTTATCTCTTTCCTTCTCTTGAAATGACAAACTGGCAAGGCAAGCAAAGCAAGTGCACAGCTGAATTCCAAAAGGAGCCTGGTGTTGTTGGAGAACAAATAAATCCTCCAGGGAATCTGAAATAAATACTGCTGGAGTAGGTTTAACTCTGATGCTGGTTTTAATTTGCTGTGATGAAAGATTCTGCTGCCCATCTGTGCAAACACAGCGCTTCTGTTATTTTAAATTTGAGATTTTAAGGTAATTCAAGATTTTTACCAACAGATTTTTAAGAGTAATAGTCAGGATTTGTTTTGGTTCAACAGAAACTGCCCTGAACACCAGTATATAGACCAAGATGACTCACAGGATTGTATTTTTTAAAATATTTGCCAGAGCTACTTTTAATCAAGAGTTAACAATATAAATATCATCCCTCTTCAGAATATGGAAAAAACCCTCAACCTTGTTACTCTTCAAAATCTCTTGAGGGCTTTTTTTGACAGAGAAGATGAAGGTTTTTTTGAAGAATGTTCACAGGTTTTAGAGGGAAAGAACTTTATTACTGAGAATTTAATTTCTCCTTTCACATGAGACTGCAAATTATTTGGGGAGTCAGTGGTAAACAGCTGCAGACTGTACATTTATCTTGTTAACCAAAACTGATATTAGAGCACTTTCCAAATCAGCTAAACACATCTTGTACTACAATCTATCTAGAAATCCATATTCTACTTACTGTAAAGTAGGCTTGGAGCCTGTAGCACCCTTAGGCTGGCTGGGGACAGGACCTGAGTTGGGTACTTTGGAAGTGAATTCTGTCTCCGCGTCCTTCTTGTTCAGTGCTGCCTGGGGGGCACTGGCTCCTGAACCCAGCACAGGCAGAGACTTTGATTCTGATGTGGCCAAGATTCCAGTGGGACCTAAAATCCAAAGAAAGTTTAATGAAATTTTTATCCAAATTGGTCTAGAAACAGCACAAGAGCAGAGCAGAACTCAAGCTAACTGCAGAAATCAAAATGGATTTTAAAGAACAGTGTCCAGCACAAGAGAATATCAAAATACCAAAGCACAGCATAAAAACTGCAGACCCCTGGTCTGCAGAGGAAGTTAATTCAAATCACCAGTCCTAAATCTCGTTTCTCCGGCTAGCATTACTTTCAAGAGTATTTTCACAGTACGTTCAAGCAGTAAGTCCAGCAATAACAGCTGAGCTCCAGGCTGGAAAGAGGAATCTGAGTGTACGTGTCTGTGTGTGCAGAAAATCCTGACAGAAGCATCTCTTGGAGAAAATGGGATGAAAAGCAACAGGTGAGACAAGGAAAGGAGTCACTGTAGAAGAAGGTGAAGCTCTCCATAATGGCTGCAACGCAGTCTGGAAGAGAATGTAAAGCTTCAAGAGTCACTTAATGCAGGGAGAGGAAGAGGACTCCTTTGAGGTGCAGCACTTACTGCCACTGTCCTGGTCAGTGGTCACTTTCCGGCGTCGCAGGACTCGTTCCAGCTCTGTTTCACCACTGTCTGTTTCAAGGGACTTCAAGCTTCGGGAACTGGTGGATTTATTCAGTGTTTCCTACAGCAAGAAAAAGGCATGAGAAACTCTCTGAGGACAGATTACGCCTTGCCAAGCAGCTCACGTGCACAGAATCTTCAGAACCTTTCACACTGCGGTTCTAGAGCAGCGTGCCAAGCTCTTCCATCCTGGGACCTGCTCACCATCTCACCCTTACCTGGATCAATGATGTAGGGATAAACCACATTACTACACATTAGGGGGTTGATATCAGGCTTAAGAGAGATGCCCTGGCCCTGCCACTAATGAACAAATTCTGATGTTTGCGGGGAACTGCCAAATTCCTCCCTCTTAACATCTGAAGGATCTTAAGAAACTGCTAGAGTTATCAGGCACATAATTAACCTCTGTTAGCAAAAAAAGCCAAAGATCCATCTTTTACTGCTCTGGTGGGTTTTATATTTGAGCATGGTCCTGTGTTGGTGCATCCTGGTATATACAGGTATCTGCAGAAGTCAGGATCCATCAACTACAACTGCAGCATACAATATTATCCTACAATGTTGCTGATCTACCATAAACCTGACCCTATCTCCATATACTTTAAGATTTCTCTTTCACACAGACTTAGATCTCAAGGTGAAACAGTTTTTTATACATACAGAACACAAATAAATGCTATTACTGCCTTATATCAAGGCTAGCATGTGGTATCAGTGAAGCTGCAAGTCCAGGAGCACTTTTCTTAAAGTGGGAGGAAAACAGGCTTTAAGCAAAGCCTGAAACCTCCCAAACTTGCCTACAGGCATTTCAACAGGCATTTAGTGCATACTGCAAGCATTTCCCAACTCACAACAATTAGTTGCTGGATCAGAATCTACTTGATTGTAAAATTTGCCCAAAATGTTTATAATGCAACTGGAAATTTGGTACCCATATTCTCCCTCTGAGTCTTCCCATTAATCTTTTTTATTCAGCCTTCCAAAACAGGTCAGACTCATACAGCATTTTTCCAGACCATAAGTAACATTCTGTTGACATCTTTTGTTGATAAGCACATAACTTTTGAGCAGAAATAGCCAAGGACAAAAGCAAATAGCACTACAAGTTGCAAAAGCTGTGCTATTTTCAGGAGCCCTGCAAAGAAGCTCTTAATTCTTCACTTCTGCCTAGAAGTTAAAAAAAAATTCTTTCAAAACTGTTTGAAATTTAATGGAGCAGGTTATTCATTAGTTGTATGCTCCAGATCTATACAAATGTACGTGTACAAAAGCAACTTAAAAAAGGGAGTCACTCAAACTCTGGAATTTGCACAACATAAATGTGTTTTGTTTGTAACAATTATATGGAGGTCTACACAAAATGCATAATTAGCATAGTAACAACAAATGTTTACTCCATCACATTCCACCCCCATGTTTGTTGTCTGACTGTGCATAATCACTGCTCTCAAGAATAGACTGGAGCTGCATTTTATACAGTTTGTCTTGCACTGCAAATGCCCTGAAAGGCTCAAAAGCAACGAGCCTGACACAGAAGTGCAGTGCCTGCAGGTTTCTCCCTGCTCCCTCTGAAGTGCACAGTCAGATGTTCCCTGATGACAGTGACACAGTGCTGAAGAAATAAAACAGCTAGAGAATGAAAGGACCCTGGGCAGGATAGCTCTGTCCAACCCTCACTGGTCCAAACAGCACACCTCATCTCACTATTCCTGTAATTTTGGAATTCTGCTTAAAACACAGTCTCAGTGTTGCATTTTATTCCCTTCCTATTTACCACCACATTTAATTATGTGTCCCTCTAATTAGGGCTCAGCATTAGGGTCTGGTGACTCTCTAGACCATTTCTTCCCTTCTTCCCCTGCTTTCACATGACTGGAGAACAGCAACTTTAACACATCACTGGTGCCCCACTGGTGATTTTAAATCACAGCAGAAGCTGTGGCTACAGTCTGCTGTACTGTCCTACATCCCCCAAAACAGCACTGAACTGTTTTTTTAAGGGCTATTTAACCACAGGATGATGAGAATGATTAGCTTCACCTTCTCTATAGTGGAAGTGAAGCATTTTGCTTCAATACTGGCAGAATTTCACCTGACGTGCCAAAGTGGCACTTCAAAAGCTTCAGGGTTACAGAAGTCAGGAAGCAAGAACTACAGCTCCTTCTCACTGATACAATTTTAGCTCTTGTGAAAAAGAAGCAACCAGCTGAAAACACGGAATGCAACACATGAGTAAAGGACAACAGGAGCAAACATAGCACATTGCTCTCAGCTGGACCAAATATGCCTAATGCTCTTATTTTGTGATAAGGGGTTATGTGGACAGCTATTCAGAATCCGTTTTTTTACATATAGATGCAGACAGACCAGAGCTATTGCTTTATTTAAATTTCACCTACACTAACAAGAAATCTGCTGCCACAGGGAAGAGACCACCTGATGAGGACAACTCTACATCTACTATATATGCAATCCAGGGGCTTTACTTTGGACTAGATACAGATACTCAGCTGCCTCTCCACCCCTGAGCATCTCCACTGTATTTGGAAAGTTTCCAAAAAATCTATGGCAGACACAGACCACAAAATCCCCTCTAGTGGCAGGAGCACACAAACCCAGAGCAGAGTGCAAAAACGAATTCTCCTAGCCAGACCAAAACCAATCCTTAAGTCAAACCAAAGTCAAAGGTGGAACTGAGGTGTTTGATCCAAAACTGCTCTATGGCTTCAAACCAAAATGCAGAAGTTTCACACAAGGCCCTGTCAGCTCCATGAGAAGAAAATGAAATATGAATGTTCTCTTACCAGAATCCCTTTTAGTTCTTTCATTGCACTTTCAGAGGGCTTTGGTGTTTCTGGCTGTAAACAAACACAACACGCAAAGATTAAAAGCCACAAGAAACAGCCCAGGACAGCCTCTGTACCTGCAGACAGACCTCACACAGGGGCTGCTGCCCAGGCCTGTGGCTGTGTGACATTCCTCTGTCCCCTCCTCCCGTGGGCACAGGGCTAACATTCCATCTGTTTCCTTACTCAGATGAAGAGAAGAGCCTCAGCTCTCAGCATTGTGAATCACAGACTATACATAAACATTATGCTCTTGTGAAGGAGGTAAGCAATACTCTACAGTGGCCATATTCAGGTATCAGGTGTAAGTGCTGTATAAAAGAAGAAAGAAGTGCTAATGCAGTCTACTTGTTGATCATCCCCTTTAACCACTTCAGGTATTCTCTCTGTGCTTTTTGTTTCTTAGCAGCTGTTTGTTTACAAGCTTCTTTTCTGTGTCAGAGAAACTGGCCTTATCTTACTTACGCTGCCTTCATTTTTTTTTTTTTCTGTTCTTCAGTTATATGATTCTCTAATTCATTTTATCCAAAATCAAGCAAAGTAAATGAGGGAAGGAAAATGTATTCTTCTGAATATTTAACAGAAAAGTTATTTTCAGTGTAAATTACTGTACTTAGCTAAAATTATTGGTCTGTTACTTATTCCAAACCTTTGTTTTAGGCCTGCTTGACTGGTTGACTGGTCTCAGGTGAACTCCCTTTTTAATCCTGTCCATCATTTCTTCCACAGCTTGCCTCTTCAGATCTGTAACTTCTTCACCTGCTAAAGAAGTCAAAGAGCAGAGCACATTTCAGATAGGAACTGCAGAGAAATGGTACAACGTAAAAAAACATGTTCTTGCTCTGCCTACAGGGATCTTTGCTATCAGCTCAGCTGCCCAAGGATAAAATGCCACTCTGCAGTGAGGATCCTGACTGCAAATTCCCAACTGCAGAAGTTTGGACAGAAGCAGGGCCCACATCCCAAAAAACACAAAGCTCCTGAAGTGTTTGGGAATTGCAAAAGCTCAGTGCTCTAGGCTGAAGCACCAGGGACTGAAAGAACAAAGTTCTGCTTCCACTGTGGCTCAGCAGAAATTTCCACAGCTCCACTGACACAGGAGAAGCTGACAATGCCCCATGACAGTGACTCCCAAGCACATCTCCCATTTCACACGGGTTTGAGGACCTGGCTGGAACAACACACCAACACCTCAGCCTGAACTAAACCCACCCCTTCAATAACACTGCATCCAGTTAAAGGGAAAAACTGAAATAGCTGCTTTTTTCAAGAGATTTGGTATCAGGACTGCAAAATATTCAGATGACATGGGAAGCTCTGTGATGAGCCTAAATAATACCTGTTAACTTATCACCATTCTAGATAACAAAAGAAAAGACCCTTAACATACCAGAAAGGGGAGGGGGGAAGAGCACTTAAAGCAAATACTTGGAGAAATAGGGTTGATGCTATTCAAAGCTGCAACCTTGTACCTTATGTAACAGGAATTTTAAAAATACTTCTGCTCTCTCACTTGTCAGGGTACTATTGATGATTCACAGAAATGTGGTTTCTGTATTCTAAGCCGATTTAATGTCAGGCTTTAATTTCACAAACAGACTGTTTCAAATATAAAAGCTTAATTGGTGGTATGGGATAGAAACCACTCATTCTAAGTCCTTAACGGGGGTCAAAACAAGCCTCAAGTTTGATATAATAACTAGATCAAGAAAGAATTTTCTCCCTTTTTAAAAATTTTTATTTTAAGAACAACTCAACTATTAAGAGGAAAAGCAGTTTATATGTAATTGAAGAAAGGTCAGAATTGTTAGTATACTAAAAAATAACTGAAGAATGGGGAGTAGAGAACTTAGAGTGAATTTCGTAGTATTTCCTGCAATCACTGTCTGTGACAGTCCCAACAAAAAGGTGTAATCAAAACATCTAGGATGCTTCAAGGTAAGGAACTCTGACAAATCAAGGCACCATAATTGGACTTCTACAGAAAGGTAAGATTGACTCTCCATCAGAGATCTTGGTACAAGGTCATCTCTCTAACTATTCTATCCACATCAACAACCTTGTTTCTCTCAGACTGGTAACCAGTTCCCAGAAATTCCCCCAGGGACCTGCCCAAGTTACTTCAATCCTCAGTTCCTCACCTGAAAATGGGAGGAGTAATACTTTCCTTCCTCCACTTCCTGCCTGTTGGTTCCATGCAAAAATCCAGCCTGACTTACATACCATTAGTCTGCTAACAGCAGGGGTTTTTTTAACAGTTATATCCTATAATTTCAGCCAGGTTCCCTTCTTTGTTTAAGTGGAAGTAAATGAGTTAAGCAATTCACTACAAACAAACTCCTGCTGTTTCAGAAGGAAGGGAGAAACAACAAGAAAACCCTTGGTTATTTAACTGGCAATGCCTGTCTAACTAGCTCTGACTCTTCAGGCACTCACAGTCATTTCCAAATCTGTACTTAACTCCTGTTCTCAACCTACTAAGTTTCCAGCTTCCATTAACAACAATAAAATGCAATTTCAGCTTTTACTCTGCATGCAGAGCCACCTTAGTGCAAGACTGTTTTGTTTTAGGTTTTCAGTGTTATTAAAGGATTAGAATTACAGTCAACTCTGAGTGGTAATTTCACAAGATATGAATTGAGGGATGAAAACTGAAGTATTTAACAAACAAGCTCTGTGGAGAGGCTCTGGACAGAAGAAATTGCTTTGTGGAAGTTCAGAAATTTCCCTGTATTGTGCTGAATATAGCCTGCTCTCTGTTTAATGCTCATAGGTTTGGTCTTCTGCTTCTTCCAGGTAACCTGTGGAAACACAAAGCCCTGCACATGCTGCAGCTCAAGCAGGAAGATTAGAACTTTTCTCCAGTTACAGCAAGTGCTAGGTTTTCCCTTGAGGTTTTTGACCTGCAGCCTCAAAGACTGCTCATACTCAAATCCTTTGGGAAAAAGTAAATTGGATGCTGATGACCATTTCAGTTGTGGAGGCAGAGATGACTATGAGGGCCACACAAATTTACTTGGGGTTTCGAGGAAGTTTGAAGTAGAATACAACAGAATGTTTCAGTTGCAAGGGCCCTGCAGTGACCATCTGGTCTGACAGCCTGACCACTTCAGGGCTGACCAAAAGTTACAGCATGTTCTTAAGGGCCTCAAAAACTTACAACCACCTCTCTGGGAAGCCTGTTCTAGTGTCTGACCATTCTCACCAAAAATAAATTCTTCCTTATGTCCAGTCTAAGTATTCCTTCATGCAGTTTTAAACACTCCCATGTCTTCTTGTCACTGGATTCCAGGGAGAAGAGCTCAGCACCTCCCACTCCCTGTCCCTTCCTCAGGAGCTGCAGAGAGCAATAAAGTCACTCCTCAGCCTCCTTTTCTCTGAACCAGACAAGCCCAGATCCTCAGCCACCCCTCACAGGAGTACCAAAGCTATGCACCAAAGATACCCCTTCCCATCTTGGTGCACATATTCCTGGGCTGCAATCCCATTTCTGGACTGCAAGGCAGAGGAATGTGCTGGGACACTGACAGCTGCAGTTAATGCTGACAATCAAAAGCATCTTCAGTGAACCACCAGCTCCCTTCCACCAGCTTTTCCTGCTGGATAACCTGGATAACCCACATGGCTTGAGAAGGGATGAGCCATACCTGACTCCTGCTGAGGAGGTTTCTCCTTCTTGCTCACGTTGGTGTTGGAGTGAGATCTCTTGCGAATCATTGACATGAGAGACCTTGGGGAGAAATGAAACTGCAGATTGTCATTCTGTCCTGGGTCACCCCCTGTCAGAAAGAGCCTGAACATGACACACCACCAGCCTGCTGATACCTGATTATACAGCCTCTAACAAAAGACTCACTTAATGCAGATGCACTGAATTACCCCCCACAATGCCTCCCATCAAAATGCACCAGAGAAATTTATTTCTTTTTAACAAGCATTAGGCACAAATCAAAACACTCCAGATTTGAATATTAAAAGCCAGTGTCTCATTGTGACACATGACAAACAGAAGCTGTTCTGGCATAATAAACAGAAAGAAGAGCTGTAGATGTTGAAGTACTGTTCTCCAGAGGACACTTAAATATGGTGATCAGTATCTGCTCACCATTTCCAAGTCTGTTATCTTCTTACAGTGTGAAGTAATTATCCCCTCACCATATTCACAATATAAAAGTTCACACCAGCAAATGATTCATCTTCAAGAACAAGTACAAGCTCCTGTGTACATCTGATGTCTCAGTAAGGCCAGTCACTCCCTATGGAGTATCATTCCTTACACAACAGAGTGACATAAAAGGTCACTCTGCCTAAAAGGTCAAAACTCTGTCCCAGAAAAATGCAGCATCCAGTGCCTATGTCCTAAAACAACTTCTATCCACATACACAGTGCATGAGGAAATTGTCTGACTTTGCTACTACAGTGCTTAAAATTAATAGTTTCACCTATTCCAAACAGTAAAAGGCACAAATTTAAACAAAAAATCCCACAACACCCCTACACAGTTAATTCATGCTATCCATCAATGAGAAAGGAACAAGCAGGCCAAATGAGTTAATGGACATGAAAGAAGCAAAAGGCCAAACACAATCTTCCTGAACATGTTTCGTTTCTAAAAACAATGTAAGATGCACAAAGGGATGAACTCTCCTCAATAATGAAATCCATTCATATGTTTAGCACAGTAGTTAACAAGACCTGTGGATGTAATTTCTATCACAGAAGGTTGCAAACTGTCATCAAAGTCTATTTATTTTTAAACTAAGCAGATAACACGAAGATTAGCTGAGTTTTTAAAATTAAGCACCCTTTAGTGTTTAGTTAATTCATTTGGGTCTAATGCCTGATACACCAGCATAGACTGGTCATCCTCTTTTATAGTCCTTTGCAGAAATCAAGCCAAATTTTGGTAATTTTGCCCAAAACTGCTTGATGACTGGGTGGTGATTTTTTTTTTTCTCCTTTTTAACTTATGAAAGTAATTGTGGGAACTCAACGGAGTCTGCATTTTCATCATCAGTATCTGACATGAAGGGACACACAATAATCTAACATATCCTTTGGTTCAAAGGAGTTTTCTTGGCAATAGAAAGCATTTCACAAGTCTATAATTACAGCTATCAGGTGAATAGAAAAAAAAAATAATCTCCTAAATTTAGAGGAGACAGGTAAACCTCCTCCACCAGAGTCCCAGTCTAGACAATTTGTCAGGCTTGGCAAGGCAGACACTGTTCAGAATTGGTCAGGGTGTTAAGTTTTGGGGGCAGGTGGGGCACTGAGCATGTCCTGCTACTCAGGAGCCCCAGACAGGTGGAGAAGGTGATTTTTCCTTTGAAGACACTCTTCCTGCTTGGATGCCAGCTGCTGTAAGGCATTCTGCTTCTGCAGAGCAGCCCTGCTGTGGCCTGGGTGTGAGCACTCACCGGATGGGGTTGGGAGGAGGAGGAGGAGGGAGAGGCGGCGGCGGAGGTGGCGGAGGTGGCGGGGCAGGATTTTCAGACTGCTGGATTCGCTTCTGAAGTTCATCAACTGCACAGGAGCAACAAAACAAACCACACTGAGCTCTTGGGCCCTCTCATCTCCTCTAAAAACTTTGATGGTTCAAGAAAAAAACTCTACTAATTAACTAAAGAACAAACAAGACTAAATCACAGAACTGCCGAAGTCCATTTTTTTACATTTTCTACCAAGAACAATGCACAGGATTTCCATTAACACAGCTACCTCAAACCTGAGTCACTACTGAAACTGAAACTCTCCCTCACACAGGATTCTCTACATAAAATGATAGAGCAGGGAAAACTTGATCCCATTTCTGCAACAGTCTGAGGTTGAACTAACAAGAGATGAAAGAAATCACCAATTTCAACCTCCAGACTTATCTCTGTCTTGCTGATGGTGTGGCTTTCCCCAGAAAAATGGTCAAAATTGGGTCATGGCAGAATAGATTTTTTTCTCTCCTGTTTTCATGTCAGACCTAAAATGTGGAAATTACTTTTCTGCACTTGAAATGCTGTCAAATATAATTAACTGGGGAAGGGCAGAAACGGGAAAAAAAAAAGTCTTGACTTTCTTTTAGTTACAAACATCCTTAGCAATTGTTCTGTGTACAGTGGGTTATGGCAGAATTAAGAATATGATTTCCAAAATGGATATAGTTCTTTGTTCTTGCAATGATGGATTCAAATTAAAATTACAGCATTTTAAACTTGCTTTTAAATTTTAATAGGGAAAAGAATTAAAAATTGACTGAGTGACTTAAAAGTCCAGGTATCATCTTTTGTGTCCTTCATACAGACACCTATTCCCATATATTTATCCATCTGTCAGACTCAGGGTAACCTAACAACAGGATTTTTGTTCCTTACAGGAGTTTTACAAGGTTATTCCTTCACACACACTTTGGACACAGTTGTTCTGCAGCTGAAGGCAGTTGCTGTGCTTTGTCTAGTGAAGCAAAGTCTGGATCACAGCTACACAAAAGCTTCTGGGGTCTCAAATGCAGATGTGCACCAACCACCCCCCACACACACTTTACCCCTAAAATGGAAGTTATTACACAATTTTACCTGAATGCTTTAGGTCTCTAGCTTTTTCTTCTGCATGCTGACACTTGAGCTCCAGCTCTTTTTTATCTTCTTCCAAAAGTTCTAGTTGCTGTTTAAGGCGACTAATCTCCTTATGCAGTGACTGATTCTCTAGCTGCTCTTCTAATTCTTTGATCTGCAGTTGGCAAACAAGAGCATCCATCACAATAAAAGGCATTTTCTGTCCCTCCCATTGGAAAATAACCCACTAGGGACAGTTATGCCTGAAAACATGATAGTACAGGAGTGAAGCACAAGTCCCAGAAAAAGGGAAATTTCTGAATGAGAGCTGGAAAAATTCTTTTGAGCGATGTCAGAATTTTCTGTTATGACCCCAACTTGTTTCATCTCTTCTTTAAAATACGTCTTTAGCTCCAAAGTACTTAAGCTTTACATTGTTCCCTTTTCTTTTTATAGAGTTTTTATCACATAATTAGAATTTAATTTCAGAACATTTCCTCATTTGAAGCAAGAGAACATTGACATTTTTGTTCTCTTACTGCTTCCACTGACAGGCTCATTATTTAAATGCCCTTGTCTCAACTCATGCAGATACCTCATGAAGGAGGAATTATGGAATATCTGATTCACTGGCAGCATTCAGATGCAGAGCAGCAGTAACATCACAGGTCCCTAAATATATACATTTTGCTCTAGACTTCAAAGTAGCCAAAGATGCAGAGGTTTTCTATGAACTGGCAATTATTCTTCCAAAATACTAATTCAGAGCATTTCAGATTGCATAGTCATCATATTGCTGCATTGATGGAAGGACAGGAATTGTTTACCTATCCCTAATATTACTCTACTAACATAGTATTACTTTGTATTACTCCATGTCCAAAATATTCTCTTGTCATCTCTTCACTTAATGGAACCTGACTCACTGCCTGCAACTGCACTTTACTGGCACCCAGAATAAAATATGTGCCTAAACCAGAGCCTTCAGGCTCAGGAGCCCTCGAGTTCTGTACTCATCTGAACAGCGACTCAGAAGAAGGGAATCACAACCTTCTCCGAAATTTAGTTCTTACACTTGAAGCTCTTACAGGGGATATGATCTCAAGTAATTCTGAATGTAATTAAGACACAGCACTCATTAAATTCAGGAGGTTTTCAAAGACCTCCAGATGAGAAGGAATTCTGTTTTACCTTTTGCTGGTGTTGAAGCCTCTCTTCTTCTAATGTATGGGTTAGCTTAGCATTGTCATCCAAAGCCTTCAAAAGCTGTTGATCTGGAGCAGAATTTTGCAGAAGCAACTGACTCTGCCTTTTCATCTTGTTCTGTTCAATAAACATCTGCCAAAACAAGCCCACCCCCAACAAAAACAACAGTCAGGCAGGCACAGTCTAATGCTAAAATGGCAATTGGAAAGAGAGTGAGGTATTGTGTTAATGTGGTACGAATAATGAAGAAGATGCTGAGGAGGAAGGGGAAAGGAAAGGGAAAGGAGGTTTGAGAGCAACATTCAGAAGAGCTAAGCTCACACTGAAAGGAACCAGCTGTTTGCTCAGAACCACCCAGTGCTACACCTTGATTACCCCATGCTGGCAGCATTCAGAATTTAAACACATAACTCAATTCTGTTACCTGGAAATGGGAATGATCTGAGCCCCGTTCTGGGAGCTCTGGAAAGATTAAAAAACTCTAGGTGGAAGATAAAATATCTATGAATTCACAGGCTATCTCCTCAAACACATCTGCAAGCCTTGGCATAAAACTACTTACTTACTTGAGGGTTGGTTGGATATGTTAATGGAAATTCATTTCTTCAGGAAACAAATTTCAGTCCATGTCTGTGTAATCAGTGTAGGCACTTGCCCTGGGAAAAAGCTTTTTAGGACAATTTCAGCCTTTGAGTTTTGATCCTTGTGTCCCTTCCTCTTCCCACGTTATATTTTTGATGTGGCAAATTAATACACTGAGGGGGGTGGACAAAAATCAGAAGGTCTAAAGACCTGACATTGATAAAAACATCACATGTCTCTAGGCTTCACTTAAGAGGTGTAGAAGCTGTCAGCATATGCAGTTTCCTAAGAGATCTGCTCCTCCCAGACTGCTTAGGAACTAGGGGAAAAAAAAAAAAAGATTGCTTCTCAACAAGAAAATTCCTAGTGAATTTATTCTGCACCTTGACATCTCTTTCAGGTAGAGGTTTGCCCCCAGGCAACACGGGCTTTCACTCCACAAACTCAGCTGTGTCTGTTCTTAGAGCAGAAACAGGGACTGGGTCATGCTGAGGTTTCACATGAGTGTGCACAGGTCAGCAGAGCCACTTCTGGCAGCAGAACAGAACAGCCTGAGAATGCAGGTACTCCCTCAGACTGCAAAAACACTGTTGTAGAGCTCAGTAAAAGCAAGGAGATATTTTAAGAATAAAGTATCAGAAATACAAAAGTGCCATCTTTTCAGATTCCCATCCTGTTTATTCACAAACCAGAATTACAGATATGACATATGGTTTTTTCCCCTCTGGTGCCACTGCAATGCTCTGTGATTTCTTTCTCTTAACACAATTAGATATTAAGTATGAGCTGGTGCTTGTGGCAAGCATTCTCTGCACAGACACTTCAGCTGAGCCTTCCCAGCAAGCAGCTCCCAGCGTAGCAGTGCAGACAGACCGAAAAAACCACTGACCATGCTGAACTTTTACCTCCCCTCACAGCCTGTCTGACCCTGTATGCCAGGAGGAGTCAATTGATGCAGCCCTAATGCCAATAAAACCTTGCAGTGAACACTCCACTGGGCAAAGCTGTGCCATGGGGGAAGGCAGCAAAGGACTGGAAGCATTTGATGGAGAGGAAATGATGAACGTAGGTGCTGGTGCTGCACTTTGCTATAAAGCAAACAGAACAAATTGCTGATAGTGCAAAGTCAAATGTGCACTGGACATCAGCCCTCTGTCCCCAAATTCTGCCAGTCAAACCAATTTATGCTTATGTTACTTTATACTAGTAGGGCTGTGGCAAAAACAATTCAAGGGCAAGAGAATTTCAGAATCAAAGCTACCCACAACAATCCATAAAGGTTTGCCTTTGTATTGGAACTCATTCATTTAACACTTCATATTCTTAAAAGAAACAGCATCTTTGAACATTATACTTGAGAAAGGTCTCTAAATCACTGCAAAGCAACTCAATACTGTCTCAAAGATTTCTGTGTACCTGTTAAGTCACTCACAAAAGTTATTTAACCCTGACAAAAAACAACCTCTCTCCAGAAGCTAACTTCAGCAAACATCAGTTTACCCACTGTGAACTTTCAAAGCAAAGTTAAAACTTGGATTTTTTTTTCTTTTTTTGGAATCTTAAAAGTAGTTTAAAGTGATCAATTCCAGATTTTTATTCACCAAGTTTCTGCCACTAAATCCAACCAGAGTTGTTCCAGCCTGAGGGAGCAGAAAGCTGCCAAAACAAGAAGAAATCAAGTAGAGCAACTTGATTTCTTCAACTTGAGCAGATACTTCACCAAGTGTAGAAAATTCACATTCACTTTGTTTCATGTTCTTCTGCAACAAAATGATAAAAATCCTTTTGAATCCTGGACGAAAACTTTTTTATTCAGAAACTTTCACATCAAGTCCTGCATTTTCAATTAGCTTTATAAATTGCTTTCGTGATATTGCAAATATGTTCCTGCTCATAAATATGAAAGTGTCTTCAACATCACAGAAAAAATGGTTGTTTATAAGGTACTGCTGCAATCAGACACATGGGAACCAAATTCTCACAGGGAATCCCATCCATCTCCAAAGTTACTTACACAATTTCTCTAAGTGCCAACTCATTCTAAGTGGAAGGGACAAAACCAGACAGGACAGTTGTATCAAACAAACTGGTGGTACTGATTCCAAGTTTTTGGAAGGCTGCACTGTTTGACATAGGACAAAAAAGAACCTTGCAAATTAATTTTAACTTAAAATTTAAAAAATCAATTCCTGCTTCAGCAGGGCTGAAACCTGACTGTCTGCATAACCCTGAACATTAATTAAATGACTGCTGAAAGGGCAAAACAGCTACTAACAAGATTATTTGGACTAGGTGGAATTTAACCCATTGATGGATTAGTTCCGACTTTGCCACCTGCTAGACAATTATCTGCAGAGCATCCCAATCAATGCTGCAAACACAAGTCAATAGTGCAGGAATCTACTGAAAACCAGCCTGCAGCTGGAGGCAGAGCACAAAGAAAAACAGCTTGCTTACACCCAGCAGTCTAATTTTTCAAATCACCCATTGCTGTGCAAACCAGTTATATATCTTCCTCTCCCTGAGTTTACAAAGAGAAGCTGCAAAGTATAGGAAATCTGGGAGCTGGCCACTCTCCATCAGCAGAGTTTTCACAAGAACTGGGGAGGTGGAAAGAAGAGGGTGAAAATAATACAAGTTTTTCCCTTGACCTCAATGAGGCCATACCTCATCCTCAGCCCCTTGCTCTAGGCCCTTACCCGACAGAGCGTTCACTGCAGCTGTTTTTTGTTTACAGCAGGGCTGAAAAAGGAATTCTTCCTCATTAAAAAAGTTAGAAAGCAACCCTGTTAGTGTCAAATCCCTGGGAACACCAATCGTCGTTCAAGTAAAGTTCGGGATAAAACTGGATACTTTCCAAACAACCCTTCTCCCAAGAGCAAAACAATGACAAAGCAAATTCTTTAATAACCATGTGTGGCTACACTTCCATCTATACATCCTGTGGGTATTTGCTGTGAGCAATAACCTTTTAGTGTTGTTACAGTTTGAAGGGAGAAAAATATCTCAGTATAGCAAGTGTTGTTCTAATAAGGTAACCAGTGGTTGCATAAAATAAAATAAAAATCAGTGGCACACTGTCCATTATAAACAGAGTAACAAAAGGTAAGTAGCAAGGTAGAGTCAAACTTGGGAAGTGTCAAACAGAAGGGAAGATCACTCAGCTGAGCAGCTGGTCCTTTTTTCAATCCTCAGCAGCACTGCCCCATCCCCTCCACAACCTAGTGAGGAATCAGTGAGTCACAGAGGGGTAACCCATTCACATTTGTCACAGTTTACAGGAGCTGATGCCTTTTGCATTATGTGCACCCTGAAGCCTTACAGCTTGTGTTCAGACCTCAAAAAAGTCCCAAGAGAGGCAGGATCAATGTATTTGTATCTCCCCAAAAGAACAGGCTGTTTGAAGGATTTATGTGATGGGGAAGACAGAGTGATTGAGTCCAACTGTGGCTTGACAGGGCACTAAGTGGCTCCGAAGCTAGGATTAAAAAACAACTTCAGGTATGGTTTTTTGTTTAATAGCTAACCAGGAAAAAAGTAAACTCTTTTAGTGGAGTCAAAGTCTAATCTAGTTGTATTAAGTGAGCAGTGTGACCATGAAAAAGGACATATGTGTAATATGGACAGCCAAGAGTCACTCATAGATGATTCATAATATTTCTGACCAATGAAGATACTATCCAGTTGATTTCAGTTACCTGGCTAATTGCCAGCTTCTGAAGGGACTGTTTCTAAAGAGCTACAAGCTGCAGCATTAGTAAGTTTTGTGGCTCAAAAGAAGAGGTCCAACTCAGCCAGAATGGGAGAATTGGAGTAGATGAGTTAAGCCTATTTTTTGTCCATCATTTGCTTCTCACCCCAGACGTGCTTGGAGCATGCACTTTTGAGTGTGAGCAGACTGATTCCCATCAACAATGTGACTTCCTTAAAAACAGAGCATTATTTATCTTACCAGCCTGTTCTGTACAAAAGGATTTCTCTAACTACAGCACTCATTCTTCACTTATCAGGCATAACTGCACAAAATACAGAGGAAAAATAATCTCTATTGTTATTTATTTCTTCATGCCTGCAGTTTTCTTCTTGTCATGGTAGAAGCACAGTGATACATTCTTTAATGCTCACAGCCTTACAGCATTTAGACACCATCTAATAGATTCCCAAGTAGATCATACACCTCATGAAAAAGGAGGAAATATCTTCACTTTCTTCCCCCCATAGACTAATTGCCTGAGCAAAAAGAGATGGGGAGGGAACGAGAAAGAGACCAAAGAGTTTCCTAGAGCATATATCTGTTACCATTCCCCAAGCCTCTTTCTGGGAAAAAGCTTCATGAAACATATTAGCATTACATCATGCTTCAAAAGTGGTAACATCCAAGCTCAGGAGACTTCAAGTACTAACTACTTATGTCTCTTTAATTATTAAATCCAGTTCAGTCAGCTGGACTGCAAGTTAATTATCCTCAGATCCCAGCTGCACTTGAACTATCCTTAGTAAAGCACAGAGTGTGGCACTTACAAGCACAGAGTTGCTTCTCCAGTGCTGTTTCTGCAGTATCCACTCACAGACGTAATATGTTAATGCAAAAGTTCTCAGAAATTAACCCAAAAGATCACAAATGCATCTGAGGTCTTTGGGAGTTCATGCCATCAATATAACCACTGCATGCAACCTCATGAGTAACCTGCTAGGAGTGACAATGATTTTCCCCAAGCTGACAGACACCTTTGTCTTTCAATATGGGAAGATTCAGCCCCAGAGTAAGTAAAGTCAGATAGCTGTGCACTGGCCCAGGTATGAGATGCAGGTAATTTTGAGGAAAAACGAATTAAAAACACAGATTTTGTTGTGCAATAGTCACTTAAAAGCACAAACAGCTGTCGGATGGTTTAAGAGTTGAGGAGAGAAAGTCACTGAAAAGATGAATGATGCACATTAGATTCACTGAGTTGTTTTAATTCATCTGGATCATAGCTCCTTTGAATGCAGCCTTTCAACTTCTTAACTGCAAACTGTTCTACAGGTTACCATAAACACTTGGGAAACCTTTCTTTTCTTTTTCCAGTTGTGCATTTTGAGCAAAAGCCTGTGTGAGCCTCGGAAGTGAAAGGAACCCTCACAAACTGCTCAGCAGTTTGACACTTCATTTCTATTTGTCCAAGACACAGAGGGCAGGAAAAGAATCGGCTCAATGTCGACTTTGAGAGCACACTGTTTCTTCTCCATGAGGTTTCCAGAGCACTTCAGGTGCAGGGATTATCTCTCCACCAGCATACACTAACAATAAACTGTTCACTTGTGCTGGTTTTGGCTGGAAGAGTTCATTTTCTTTCACAGTTGCTGGTATGGGGATATGTTTTGGATTTGTGCTGAAAACAGCATCGATAATAGAAAGATACTTTCATTATTGCTGAGCATGGAGTCAAGGGCTTTTCTGCTTGTCACCCCACCCCACAGTGAGTGAGCTGGGAGTGCACAAGGAGCTGGGAGGGGACAAGGCCAGGACAGCTGACCCCAACTGCCCACAGGGATAGTCCAGATCATGTGGCATCATGCTCTGCATGTAAAGCTGGGGGAAAAAGAAGGAAGAGGGGGACATTCAGAGTGATGGTGTTTGTCTTCCCAAGTGGCTGCTGTACCTAATGGAGCCTGGCTTTCCTGGAGAAGGCTGAGCATCTGTCTGCTCATGGGAAGCTGCACATTAATTTCTTGTTTTGCTTTGCTTTTGGGTGCAGCTTTAGCTTTACTTAGGAAACTGTCTTTATGACAAGCCATGAGTTATCTCATTTTTAACTTCTAATTTCTCCCCCATTCTATTGGGGGAAGGCAAGCAAGTAGCTATGTGGGGCTGAGTTGCCAAGCTGGGCTTAAACCCCAACATCACTTTACAAAATATTGTTGCAAGGCAGCAAATATTGTATGTTTAATAAACCATTTATGCAATATTATTTTGTTAAACTCACAACATTTTTACATTGCTAAGATTTTCAATTTGCTTCTCACACCATGTTCTTCTGCTTTTGGCTTGCTTTGGCTGCATGTATTGTATTTTGCTCATCTTTGTGGGAGAGTGCTTTTCAGGGCTATCTCTACATTATTGCAATGGCCTTCAAGATACTCTCTGCCTTCCTTTGTTTTCTTATAAACTGCTCCACAAACAGCTGAGAGATCTTCAAGTGTCTCTTAAAACCTGACACTAGAATTCTGGTTAAGCTTGCCAAGATTCCGGTGTTAACAACCCTGTTTTATTCAGGTAGGCACAGATTTTTCCATGCCTCCGCCCCTTACACACTCTATTTATTTAGTTCTTTTATGCAGATTCCTGTACCTTTCACAATGGATTGTGACTCACTTCAAAACCTCTCTCCTTTTCCTTCCCCCTCTCCACACCACAGCTGACAATATTTACTCAGTTTCTTTAGAACCTCTAAAGAGCATGAATTCTAATGTTTGAAGTTGGATCACTTTTGATTAATTAAATATATATTATGGTGGTGCCAGCAGCATGACTATAATTAAAGCTGTATTGGTTTTTTTTTTATTTTAATCAAAAGCTCTGATTTTCAAGTGTTCCCTCACTCCTATATGTGCCTGCTCCCTCCCTCTCTTGCTCCATGTCTCTCCTCTCCCCCATCTGTGCTCGCTTCTGCACACAGGCTCACCTGCCTGTTATGTCTCACACCTGCACTCGCAAGTGCTCCTTTCTGTGCACAATCCTCCTCACCTGTCAGAAGGGCAGGAGGCCAAGGGCATCCCTTTGAAAAGCAGCCCCCACCAGCCATTTCCCTGGTCCCTCCCAGGGCAGCCGTAGTGCAAAGACAGAAGATGAAGCCATGCCATGGAGAGAGGGAAAGGGGTGAGTCTGAATTCATGGGCTAACTACACCATGAAGGCAAATTTGGACAGACAATGTGCCCACCACCAAACAGGCACCTCCACAGGCAGTGGTTCTGTATTTTACTGAGCTAAAGCACACATTTGGCCGTTTGAGACATCACAAATATGAATACAAAAGATGTGCAATTTTCCAGCTGCAGTGACAGCCACATTACTTGGAGCCTTTCTCCTTTCTGCAAGTGCTCCAAACAAATCACGAACAAAGCAATGAACATTCAGTGTTGCCCTTTACTCAAAGCTCTTCCTTCTCCTAACACTGCACAGCTTACAAACAACTACTGTGGCTTTTGCAAAATCGAAGCGAAAATCCACCAGAAATCTTCAGGTTTAAAAGAAGTATTTTATAGAGACAGGGAAAACAGGTGGCTAATGAAAGCAGGCAGAAAATCCCTGAATATCCTTAGCATAATCCAAACAAGAGCTACTATAAGCACAGCCTAGAAAACTTAGCTCTCCAAACACAGCTGTGACCTTGCGACACGAGTCCTGTGAGAGGAAGCTCACACAGCCTCACTCGAGCAGAAAGCTGTGCTGCTGTGGATGCACTTGTGGGCCAGAGCCTGCCTAATGTCTCAGGTCACTCAAGGGACACCATCAGTGTGAAACCAGGCCAATGGTAACATGTTTTTAAAGAAATTTTAAATATTGCTTCCCTAAACATGAATCAGCAATGCCTTTGTTGTCACATGGTCATGTATTTTAAAAGCTGTTATAAGAATCTTTCTGAACAGCACAACACTACAGGAAGACAAGCAGGCACAGAAAGGGAAGAATAATGCAGGCCTGAAGTTCACTGTTGTGATTTTGTAGTGATTGCGTGTTTGTAGTGATTCCATTTTGGATAAGAGAATTTTATGGAATGAAAACCTTCAAGTGAACAGCTACTCTGACAGTCTGCACCAAGAGAGGCCCATATTCTGGAAGGGGCAACAATTAAATAATGATAAAACCCAATAAATACTTGTTTGCAAATAACTAGCATTTCTTTGCCATTGTACATAAGCTGCCTGTCAGATCATTAGTCAATTACAAAAAGTACTTTCAATAGAATATTTCAAAATGTGTCCCTCAATTGATACTGTAGTTTTGCAACACCTTTTTTAGGAGTCCACATATTTTTCAGGAAAAAAACCAGTCCTTCAAATTATATCACTAGAAAGACAGCTAATCCCTCCCAGTTCCAACCACTACATACTCCATGCTGGGATGTTGTAGCAAACTAAGCCCATGATAAATTTAAAGCCTTGTCTTGAATGGGGACATAGGTAAGACTACATGAATAATTCCGAAGTACCTTAAAAATGGTTGTTGAAACAGTAAACTCATTTTTATGGATGAAATACAGTTACCTAACTAGTATCTGGGGCTGGAAAAGAGCTGGGAATTGAAATCTACGCTGATAAGGTTTTGCCTTCTTGCAATGTCCTAATTTTTTCCTTGACTACTCACCTCTTGTGCAAATGACTCTGCTTTCTTCCGCAAGTTCTTCTCCAGCTCAAAGTTTTCATGAAGCTCTTCATATTCCTCTACTGCCAGCACAGACACTGTTTATAAGAATAAAACAAGATCAGAAGGAAAAGCGGAACAGATCAAAAGAAGAAGTACTGTTTGATTTACCCAGTTAAGCTGCTTTTCCCTGGTACCCTGACTGACAGCATGACCTAGTTTTATATTTCCATATACAGTCTTCTTTGCAGTATTTGTCCTAAACCTCACCATATATATGCACAATTACTAATCTTCTAAATAGAGTAATACTCCTCTTCAGACTCAAAATCTCCAGTAACAGGTATCAAGTACCACAGACCATATTTTGCCTCTCTTTGCCTCAAAAGAGCTTTGCTGAATCTATCAAATATTATGTTATTGAGGAATCTTTATCTGTTTACCTGGTTTGCAGAAGAGCTAAGTAATTTAGACAGCAGGATACACATCCCAGCACACCTGACTCTCCAAGTGATGCTAACTCAAAAAAGCAAATAAACACAAACCAACCACACAAAAAAATACCCAACAAACAATACACATACTTAGAAAGATTTAAGATAAATTCATCAACTCTGACTGAAATGCACTGAGTGCACAACTCCAATACAGTGCCATATAAGCACAGGATACAGAAGGTATTGAATATTTTGGTAGCATAGTATCTTTCCATGCATAGAAAAACATCTTTCTTTAATTTAATTCTTCCTTCCAGGAAAACAGGCAAATGTGAAACCAGAGGTTGTTCTTTTGATAATGCTTAGAAAAAATAAAAAATTTCAGAAAATTTTCATCTGCTATACTATCTCATCTTGAAAAGCTGCAAGCTAATGTGTTTAATCAACTGTTCCGAAGTTTGGTGTTTTAAGAGCCTTCAAGTACTGCCTTTCATAGGTTTAAGAAATGCAGACACATGGAAGGGGTAAGAGAGTAAGAGATGGACACCTGGAGAAAGCTAACAGGATATGCCCTACTATATCTCAGCCAGACCCATTGTCTTCCACTTCAGGAATATGGGAAACACCCAATGAGGCTTCTTACCAAACAATTTTTAATTTCTTAAGGCTTAGTAAGCAACAAGAGGAAAGGGCAGAGTAATTCAAGACACTAAAAACTTTTCCCTCTCCTGTAAACTTCTTTGGGATCAAGTATTAATTACGCAGAAACACCTCCATTAAGCAACAGCTTTCCTTTCCTGAGCCATATCTCTTTTTATACTTTCCTTGCCCTGGTTTTACCTCTCTCCTCTTTCCAGTAAAGGAAAATTTCTGATTTTCTTCCATAATCTGGAAA
This sequence comes from Rhabdornis inornatus, assembly GCA_013397075.1. Taxonomy (NCBI): domain Eukaryota; kingdom Metazoa; phylum Chordata; class Aves; order Passeriformes; family Rhabdornithidae; genus Rhabdornis; species Rhabdornis inornatus. The sequence continues at coordinate 1,061,479 of VWZS01010874.1, read as the reverse complement.
TCTTATTTCTCACAATCTAGGCATTCCTGCCTTTTTCTCACCATCCTCTGAACATAAAACAAGTTCCTCCCAAGACTTTTGACATTCAAAATTAGAAGCTGCATCCCAACTAAAAGGAAGACTGGTGTAATGATTTAGGAAAGCAGGAGATTAAGGTTCAAACCCCATCTCTGTGAAGGACTGTGCCCCTGCCCTAGTTTGGCACCTGTGCCACACAGGAAAAGGTTTCTCTATTCTCACGTAACACCTGCTATTTACATTGTCACATTTTCCTGGAGTTCAGAGTCTGGAACAGTGCATGAGTTGATGCAGTGCCTGCAGCAATAAGGCTGAGTGTCAGATCTGGACCACAGTCACTGTTCTGTAACCTGCTTTTTGTACTGAAGCAGAAAAGCTGCAAAGGATGTAGCAAACTCTTAGAGAAACTGCTGAGACTACACACCTCTGTTACATTTCTCCAACAGTTTTTGTTGCTTATTAACTTCGGTTGTCAAAACAGCCTTTTCTTCTTTCAACTTATTTACCTAGAAAAGTATAGAGAACACATCAAAACCAAGAGCATCTTAGCTAATGGCCTAAGGCATACAGCACATACATAATGCAAGCAGTATTTTGCTATCAGTAGCTCTGTTTCCTAGGTTTGGCTTGATGCTGGGGTTTCCAGTGGGATGGAAAGCATTTTTTACTCCACCTTACAGATGTTATAACAGATGTCACAAAAGGGTTATGAACTCAACCTTCCACATTCACACGACACACAGCTCCAAATATATGATCTTTGGAACCTTTCAGGATCAGGTACCATAGCACCTGGTTGCAAAGTTACTTGACTGTTTGCATTTTATTATAGTCAGACTCCAGTTTCGTTGTTTTTTTTCCCCAGGCTCTGTTTATTGTCCAAGTGCTATCAGCTGTGTCTTTCTGAATGCAAGTGTTGCATAGACAGGAAAAGCCACTATGTCCTGATTTGCATCAGTACATGGCTTATCCAGTTTTCAAGCAGGAATGAAACTCTGCTGGCTTGAAAAGCCAATTTGCTGGTCTAATTATCATGACATGGTACTGCCAATGGCTAAACTTAAGGATACTCAATGAAGTAGCAACAGTGATTAAACTACGTATCCTACAAAAGTATTTCCTACACATCTATGGGTTTAAGGAAATCCAAAAAACCCCTGCAGGCTGTGATGGGTGAGGGGCTGTCAGGAAGGGGGGGTGACAATATGTAATAAGGGCATTAGAACAGATCAAACAGGTAAGGAGAAGTCATGTGCCAGCTACAGTGGCAGACTGGACTGTGACATAGAGGGTCCCTTCCAGGGACATGCCCTAAGTGATCCATCACTGGCAGGACTGGAGATTAGACAGTATTCAATTAACTTCACAACTGAGCATTTTTAGCAAAATAAGCTACAGAAAGTACCAACTCCACGCTAACATGGTCTCACTTTCCATGGTACAATACATACTTCTTCAATTACTTCTGCAAGTTTGCACCTCAGGTTTTCCAGTTCAATGGCCAAGGTCTTCTTTTCCTCATGAGCAGATACGATTTGATCTCGCAGCTCTAAGTTTAAGGAAGGAAATGAAGAATATATTTTATTTGAAAAAAAACAACAACAAAGGAGATGTCACAGCAACGCAAGTACGGTTGAGAATGAAACACCTGAACTATGTATCAAGCATCAGCTGTAATCAAGGAACATCCTCAATAATTTATGAACTTTGCATAAGTGTCAAGTAACAGATCTGTAACTGGGCCACAGTTTCAGATTTACTCCGTTGAGGTAAGCTGCTTGTTCAGCCCTGCTGTCTTTATTTGCATTTTGAATGATTCATTTCCTGTTATAACAGGGCCAATCCTGCCACCACAGAGGGTCCTCAGTCCTGCTCTTGAGACTGTCACATCACAGAGACTCTGGTATGGAAGCAGCAGAAAGCAATTTTTAAGAAGCATCCTTTAAAACAAATTAATGCACTTCAATTCTTTTTGGATCGTGAGTTCTTGTCACAAGGGAAATAAACAAAACAACAGGCAGTTAATACTTGGGAGGTTTTCACAGAAGAAATTGTCCTGAACAGCTGCCAATTTATAGTCTTTGTAACATTATGTGAACAGAGTCAGAATATAACCTTTACTGATGGAACAGCTAATGCTTGTAATTTTCCCCTCAGAATTTTTGTTCCTTAATTATTAAAATATGAAATAAATTAAATTCACAATGGAATAAAACATTTGATTATAATCACTTCTTAACAGGAGATCAGTTTGCATACATAATATATCAAGGTTTAGGTTAACAAAAAATCACCACAAAAACCAAAATTTATTGATATATATTAGCTTTCAGTAAGTGCTCTCATTCCCCACCTGCTTCCAGTATTTCACAGCACTGCTGTTCACTGAATACCAGCCTTGAGCTGAAAAAATTGTGGCTAATCAATTGCAGATGATGACGACGTGGTGGATGTCATTCTGTTTGGTCTCACATCTTGAAAATGTCCATTCTACGCCAGCACCCCCCTCCCAGATCTGGAGCCTCAGATTTATTGTCCTCTAAATTAAAAGAATACTCTTTCTAAATTAAATAAAAAGACCTGTTTTCCCAGAAGATTCTTGATACACATTGTACAGATTATCCATTGCATTTGATATACACTGTCCATTTTATGGATTTGTGCTCTCCAGAGAAATTAATGGGGAAAAGAAGTCTCACTGAAATTTATGGGACTTGGATTAATTCTGGTTTTACAATACATATATCAACCTCACTATGAAGAGAAGAAAGCATATTCAAATACCACAGAGAGCCTCAGGTTTTACATCCCTATTTGTGTATCCTTATAGAAAAGTGGTGGGAGAGAAGAAATCATTCCAAGAAACATCCAAAACTTTCCTGTATGGTGAGAAGGCTAAAGGACTTAGAAGATCCCCAAAGCACCACTTTTCATGCTTTAATGAATTGTTCATCAAGACAGAAAGCATATAAACAAAACCTTTCTTCAATATTGCTCTAATTGGACCCTGCTACTCTCCTAACATGCTAATGCTCCCATCTGATCTGCAGCCAGTGTTTGCTCTCTAAATGTATTCTTGACACCTTTCTCCAGTAAAAGCAGGAGTTATTCCAAAATTTTATTTCCCATTCAGGTGGGTTGCATGGTTTGCATCACACCATTTGCTGCCTTTTCCTAAATCTAGAGTATGGAAAACTGATTGTAGAATGGTACTATGACACCTTATTTCTTTGGTGGGATTGTTTCTCACGCATTTTTACAACACTCATCATTTTTCCTCAGTGATACTTTGTACCACTTCATTGCTGCACTCAAAAACACAACAATTAACAAGATCATACTGAAAATTCAAAAAAGTTGTTCTTAAACATCCTTTTCTGCTCAAAAGTGAAAACCTTTTTTTAAAGAATTAAACACTTCATCTCTCTTGTCACAAAATCCAGAATGTGGGCATTCCCCTTTTTTGAGTACTATGACACGACAATACAGAAAATCACACTGACTTCATCACAGGGATGAGAAATAAGGCTGATTTTGGACAATGGAAATATTAACTGCCTTTCAAAAAAAGAACCAGAAATTTCTGGAAAAAAAAAAAAGCACAGATCTGTCTTATCAATATATTTCCATGTTCTCCAGCTTTGCTGTTTTACCCAGTACAACAGTCACTCTTTAGGCTGCTTGTTTGGTAATAGCTCTGGAACTTCATGAATGAAGTTTGTGCATACAAAGCTACATAATGGAAACAGAAATGGAGAGCTCTGTCGGATACGCTGTGCAATAATGACATTGCTGTTAAAGGTGACCTTGTCCTGCTTACCTTTTATTTTGTTAAGGGTTTTAGGAAATGTTTCTTCTACTGATTCAGTAGCATTGAACTCCCTTAGCTGGGTGGATCTCATTTTCCTATTGCATTTACCTTCCTCTGCAGGCTGTGTATCCCCCACCATTTATGTTACACATTACCAGCCCAACACGTTCTTAGTCATTCCTGGAAATCATTTGATTCTGACCACTCCCAAAAACATGACTTGGAACAAGACCAGTCTCTGCTCCAAACCAACACTGCTGTTCTTCAGACAACTTCTGCCTTGCGTGGTGCTGTAGGATCAGCAACACTGCTCACCTTTTATTTGCTGCTGACAGTGCACAGAATTGCATGATCCTGAGGTAGCTTCTGTATCTGTGGATGATTCATCCTCATCAATGTTAATCTCTTCAGTGATAATTTCTGGGCCCAGTTTGGCCATACAAAGCATACTAATTCTTTTCAAGGTTTTATTTTCTTTGTTCAGCTGAAAGGTGAGAAGTACAAACAGTAAGAAGCTAGTTAGTCTGTCTTTAAGCTGCTGGGCAAGAAAAAAAAAGTCAACTGTTTTTTGTTCTTTGTCATTAAAACATCTATCAAACAAAGAAGACAAAAGTAACATTAGGTTAAGTTCCATTCAAGATTAGAATGGTCTGAAGATGGGATGCTTGTCCACTTTTTCCTCTGAGAGGCTTGAATTCAATATCATGCTTTATCCATGCCCTTTCTTCCTCTCTAGTACTTCTGTTTAATAAATACTGTGTAGGTTTAAATCAATCAATCAACTATCAAGCTGACTTAATGCTACACAGCTTTGTGACAGCTGCTTCAGCTCCTTACCTTTAAACATGTACCAGGAGTCCCAACTGAATGACCTAAAGAAGAGTTTGTGCCCTCGAAAACTCATCTGGTTTTCCAAGTTGGATCAATTGGTTAAATAAAAATTCTTACTTTCTCCTGTGCCCTATTTTCCTTATAAACTACAAATACTGCCACTACCATATTCCTAGTCACAACAGAATTATCTCAAAATTATTTTGAGTTATTACTGTAGAGTCAATATACATAAGATGAGAGCCATCTCATGAACCAATTCTTCACGGGTCAGACCACAAGTCAGATATCACTTTGGGCTGGATGCTTAAACACATGACTGGTTGGTGGATGGTACAGAAGAGATTCTACAAGGCATCTCTATCTTGATCAAGAAAAATTGAACAGGAGTCACTGCAAATGTTTCATTCTCATCATTTCTTTCACTGTCCTGCATCCAGACACCCCACAGCAGCAGTTTTGAGTGCAGCACAGCCCCAGGGGTGTTCAGGTAAATGTCAGGGTGACTGCCCACCCACCAGCCAAATATTCCCTGTGCTCAGGCTTAAGAATGAGACTCAATTTTCTACTAATGACACACCACATGCCAAAGTCAACACGAACTTCAGATGTCCAATACATATCTTCAAAGAAAACATACACTGTACAGTTCATCTGATCTTGAATTCTTACCTAAGCAATCTTTGACTCTCCTTACCCTCAGCCCTCCAACTATGGGAGATTATTCAAGAATGGCTTATCTCAATCCCACAGAATGAAAGTGAGCAAGAGAGGAGAGTGGTGTGAGAACCCTGCATGGTGCAGTCAGCTCACAGACAAACAGCCCCACGGAGCAAGGAGAGTCTTTGAACTGCCCTTGTACGTGCATTACAGGGAAAGTGCAGAGAAGAAGACAAGTTGCATAAATGTGTTCATTTTCTTACTTATGTGCTGATTGTCTATCTTATGAATTCTAATATAGTGTCATTATGCAAACAATTAAGTAAATACCTCCAGAAAGTACATTGCTAATGCATCTAAATTAAAGTGATTTCTTGCTGGTGTGATTTTTACCATATCTAAGGATGTACTTTGGGCAGGGAATGGGGAGGGAGGGAAAAAAAAAAGAGGAAAAAAAAAAAAGGCAGTCAGCATTGCTAATGAAATTTGGTTCAAAATTGCTGTAATCCATTTTCTGATGAAGTGGCTCAGATGCATTTTACACAACCAAAAATATATAAGAGAGATAAAAACATTCTTTAATAATAATGCACTTCTGATGAGATGGAATATAGAAAATTACACACTTGCTAAATTCATCAGACTAGACGCAATCAACAGAGCAGTGGAGGTCACCTTTCCCCTGCCCTTGCTTTGCTTTCATAAACAATCACCTGAAATGTAATGCAGTGGTTGACTTCTTCCATTTGTTTTAGACACTGAAATGCTCATTACTGTTTTCACACAGAGGAGTTCTGAAACTTATTTTCCATTTAACCTAAATGCATATGAAAACTAGAGATCAGGATGCTGGTCTATGAAAATAGAAACATTAAAATGCTTATTTTTTTCTTTAATGGCAGGAATGGTATTTTGCATCTTGCCATCTGGCTATTAGTTTTTTGCCACTTCCAAACTCTTTCACAGCTCCACAAGATTATACAGAAAAATATAAGGGTCATGCATACAATCTCAAGTTTTAAATAAATAAATAGATAAACAGGTGAATAAATAGATCAGAAAAAACAGCATCACCATAATTCTCCTCACCTTAGAAGCCAAAGCCTCAGCACTTTCACGGCATGTCTTCTCAATTTCAAGATGGTTCTGAATACAGTTCACTTCCTCAATAACCATGTGAGAAACTAAGGGAAGAGTTCAAAAATTAGTCAGTATTTTCCTGAGATTGACACATTCCTCCCAAGACCAGAAATACCGTATCTTCTTCTGCTAACTTTCATTGGAAGCATTTCAAAAGCAAGGAAGCACATACTTAGATCATCTCCATAGACAGGAACTGTTCTGAGCATTGAATATTTGGGTTGTTCCTTCAAGCAATTCTCTCAAGCCATGTTTGCAGCATCAGAGGGGAAATTGTAGAACTGAGCATAAACTTATGAAGCAGGAGATCAACAGGAATTCATTCAGACCATTCTCATTTAGCATCTTTATTTCATTAACACTTGAGGAATCAGAATGACACCTTTAGGATAATCCCTTAAGATTGCCATCATGACATTTTCAGAAGACTGGAGCCTCTGTCTTTTCAAACAGCAAGATTAACTCAGATGTATTCCAAAGCTTCTTTTCACTTTCTGGTCTGTTTTTTATTTGGACTCTCTCTGTGATTGAGCGGGCCCTAAAATGAGCACCATGGTCTCACCTACCTTCACTGTTCACAACACAGATTCCAACACATTCTCAAAATCTTCCCTGAGACCAGAGCCAAGACTGGGCTGTCTGACTGCAGCTGGAATGCACAACTGTACATCTGATGTCACAGCTGGAAGAGCAAGAGACACATCTGTCCTCTGCACTTAGAGAATCCCTATTACAATTGTGGGTACACATCACTCTGTCAAAGACAGGCAGAAGAGTGACCAAAAAGTTCTGGAAGGAGACCAGTGTGAATGAGAAAGAATTTTAAAGCACAGATACATTCTGGCTTGCAATTCCACTCAGCCTCCAGCAGCACCTACGTACTTAAGTAGTGTTCAAAGTCTAAGGGAGAGGTGTAAGGTGGCACAGGGGAGCTAAGCAGAATACCCAAAAATAGTTTTCCATTTCTCAGGCTCATTGATGTAAATCCCCCTTGGCTCCTGGCACCATCATCCAATCCTGAACAGCAGCCTGGACCCTAATTGTGCAAGTCATTGCATGGCACAAATTCCTTCTCAGCCCAGTGTCAGGATTTCAATGCAGAGAAATGCACTTGCAGCTGAACAACACTTTGGAGCAGGAACAAGGCTGGAAAATACAGTGTAAATACACAGGATCTTTTTCTAGTATTTCCTTTCCTTTTCATCATGATAAGCTTTAAAACCTAGGGATTTTATTCCACTGGGTAGAAAATCCCCCTTGCCCTCTTCCAAGAGTTTTGACCAAAGACTGAAGAGAGATATTTAAGCCCTCTTTGATACACAGAGGTCATCTTAATGACTACAAACAAGACTTCATGACAGCAAAAAGAAGGCCATTAACAAATGTTATTTATGCAGCTTTATACTTAATATCAACTGAAGGTTTCATTATTAAAGTATTATTGTTACCAGAGGAAACTGGCAACACATTGGTTTGCTGAGCAGCTGCACTAAAGACACAAAATCTACGCAAAAGAAAAGGCAGGGCAGTGTACTGGTAAATCTTGGTCTAAAAACTACATTCACATGAAGTAGTCTACCAGCAGAGCAACCACACCTCTTTCTTTGATTGTCTTTTTATTTCCATTTCCCCTGAATATGGAGAAATTATCTGCTCCAAATGTGCCGTACCAGCTGCTACATCTAATTTGAGAGAGGAAAAGTCTCAGGTAGTACATCTCCCTTTCTCTTCTGTTTTTATTCTACTGATCCCTGGGAGCTTTGAGCAGTGAGATGCTTTGGGCTGAATGAGGGAGCAGTGGAGATACAGAGCTGCTCCCACTTTACAGACAGGAATCTAAGGGCCTCAAGCAAGGCTAAAGTTAGGAAACAAGGATCCAGCTCTCATGGCAGAACTAGGGATTACTCTTGGTTCATTTAAACTTAATTAACCTGCAATTATGATTAACTCAGGGGAAAAAAGTCTTTCCAAATTAAATACAAAAAATATATTATTTCCTAAGTCTGTCCAAAGTTCTTATTATGTTAATATTAATATTCATAAAGAAGCACTAAGTGGCCTGAAACATCTCTAACCTTGACAGTTTTTTTCAGGGGTAATAATAATCCGCAGCAAATGCAGGCCAACCAAAAACCACTTAACTAATTAGTAGTTGCAGTCACCGAGAAAACATGAATCAACACTGTTATTACAAGTGGCACATTTGAGTGGCATCTAATTATGACTTGATGAGCACGATACTTGCATTATCAACATTACTACTGCATCCCATCAGGGACTAAAAGCCGCTGATGGCATTGACTGCGAGAAACTCCCCCTCAATGGCACTGCAGCACCCAACAATCTCCTTGGCAGGGGCACCCTCACTAAATGACATGTTAAGCATAATTACTGGTAGACATTGTAAATAAACAGGATTGGAAGTGAAAATTGTACCAAGTGCATAAGACACAATCTGACACATTGGAAGTGGCAGCCTTAATTGAGAGTTTCTTTGACTGCTCAAGATCATTTCAACTGCATTTCTCGGAGGACAGTGATTATAACTGTGGAGACAGACGGCATAATGGTATCAGCACTGCTGACAGAGCAGTGAATTAAATTCTATCTGCTGTTGTGTGAAAGCCTTGATGAGAGGTACAGATCCTTAGTGGTCTTATCATTATAACACAATGGTCATGTTGTCATCAACCTTGCTGGCTCCAATTGAAAAGAAATGATTGTGTGTTGAAGCTTTCCCCCCCACCACCACCTTCTATCTCTTGTGCTCAATAGAACCAATTTTCAGAGAGCTATGAAATCACGCAATAGGGCCTAAAATGCAGCTGCTTGGCATACAAACGGGGCCCCATTAAACTGGAATCACACACAATATGTGTTTATGCCAGGAGAACAAATAGAAGCTGAGTACAGGCCAAGTTTATTCACAGACACAAAGCCAATGTAGCTCTTCATCAATATAATTGCCTTTTATATTGTCGTTTAAATAATGGGCTCTATTATTGCTTTAAAATCCTAATATTCCTGGCATTTTATCACTATGTTTACAAGGTATGTCCTTTAAAAATGTGAAAGGAAGATAAAAGAAACCTATAAAATCTTACACCATCAAATATTACCTCAAATTTTAAGTCTTAACTACTTGACATTTTCTGCCACACTCCAGTATTCCTCATATCATAACAAAAACAAAACAGGCAGCCATTTTTCCAGGGGAATTATACTTCTTAGAGAACATTCTTGCTTCACAGAACCATTACCTAACATCATTCAAGGCAGTGGACAATTCCTGTTGATTTCAGATTATTTCCCATAATTGTATCACACGAACTATTATAAAACAGAAGTGAGCAAATTCCTCTATTAACACAGTCACACAAAAGTACAGACCATGTGATTTCCTTCTCCTGCATTAACTTCACCCACATTTCTGGTGCTTCACCGTGCAGTTCACTGTACTGGCACAAACCAGACATAACAGACCACAATCCCATTGTAATTGTCTCTTCTAAGGAGCTATTCCACTAGGATACTTCCACTCCCATTAGATGTGCTTTGTTGCTTCCCAGACACCATACGGTTTCAATAGAACCATTACCATAAAAGTGTAAAACTGAATATTGACGTTCTCACAGCCCAGACGAGATAGAACTTGCTCTAAAAATTACCATGGGAGAGCAGTTCGTCCTAAAAACCTTTCCTGGTGTGTCTATGCTTAAAGAAGTATTACTCCTTCATGAAAAAAATTGCCACTATTATTATTATTATTACCACTAAGAATCTCAGCAACCGCATCAAATCCCACTCACTTCAAGCATGCATCATTCCAAAAGTCACTTGCAGAATCCAGCTGAGATAGAGCCACATTTGTACCACTGTATTTTCACTACTCTGCACCTTGACAATGACTACTGGTGCCAGAGAGTACAAATGCTGTAACAGCATTTATTCTGACTGTGGGCAAATTCTCACTGGATTAGCTCCTTAAACTCAGCTTTCAAGGAGAGACAGCATGTGGACCTGAATCTCAGTATTCTTAACACTGCTGTAGAGTGTGCAGAACTATGTTCATATTGGTCTACATCAAGAAAATCCCACTGACATTATCAGCTTACTTTTCTGAAACTCCTCCAGCTTTTTGACAGCCTCATCTCGTTCTTGCTTGATTTTGTCACACTGTAAGAGAAGAGAAAATTGAAATGAAACACTGATCCCAGTTATTTAATTAGCAGTCAGTCACAACATGCAAAATCAACCAAGATCAATTGCAGCACAATAATATACAGAAGCCTATCAAAGCATTTCTTTTTCCTTTCAGCCATGTAAGATCAATGGAAATTATGCATAAAAAATTCATTACTCAGAGTATTTCCTAGCCAAGCTGGCATGCTGTACTTGATTTAGGTTCTGATTCAGAGCTACTCTGAAAATATTTTAAAGAGATACACTATCCAAAACTGATATAAACAGTTTTCCACATTATACCAACAGTAGAAGCAATAGTTTGCATGTCAAAAATAGGCTTTAAATCTAGTTCCTTTAACACAAATAGACTCAGAAAAGAGGCCTACATTTCTATACCCACCATGTGCAAGGAAAACCTTAAAGCCAAACAGCATGTCCCTGATGATTAATTTCATTACATCATAAGCAAAGTTTCAGCTTTTTAGAGAGAAAGGCACTCATTTTCATGTTTTAAAGAGTTCCCATCACCCCAGTTTTATTAATTTTGTGGTTATTGCTAACACTACATAGGCCAGGAATTACTGATCTTATGATGGAACGGTTTCTTCAAAAAGAAAGAATAAAACAGATGTTAAATAGAGTTTTCTAAGACAAACCATTCTGTAAGTAAATGAAAGAACTCAAAGAAGTGAGTAAAATCCACAAGAGACACAGTCAGTGATTAACCACAGTGTAAAGAACACATGACCCAGGGGGAAGTATGACTGGCACACAAGGTGCCTTACACACACATCCTTCCTCACATGTGGCTGGGCATGTCCACAGCAACAAATCAACCTAACACCATGAGTTAACTTCTGGAAGAGATCTGTGTGACTGAGCTCCTTACAGTGCAACTCCAATTACAAGGATGCTGGCCACTGGAACAAAACTGGGTAAAAAAAAACCAAAAAAAACCAACCCTGAAATGATTTTGCTCGATTTTGAGTTTTTCCACATGAGGAGCCACTTTGAGTTAGCTGGGAAAGGAGCCTGCTGTTAAGCAACAAGAAGGGGGAGAGTCTGATTCAAAGGCAGCCAAATTCAAGAGAACTCTTCTATCAGCTACAGAGAATGTTGGATGAGACCCAAAGAAGGATCTGCTCTCAGGCAAGGTGAGGATGCCACTGGTGTTGGGGCAGCTGATCTGTGTGACCAAAAGGAGCTGCACTCAACAAGCAATCTCTCTTCTCATGGCACTGGAATGATGAGGCTTCAAGGGACAGGGGCTGAGTAGGGGGACAGTCACCAGCTGCTGTAACACTGTGAAACAAGGCAGAGCTGCAGAAGAAGCAAAGACGTGCTGAGAAAGCAGCACAGGACGAGGACTCACCGCTCCCTGGGGCCCTGTTAACAAAGAACCTGTTAGGAGAATCTTGCAGAGGAGAGCTGTGCATGAAATCTGTGCATGAATCTTACTGCTTGGTGCCCTCCTCTGTTTCCTCAGCAAAAATTTGTGTTACCTTTGTGGCAGAAGTGCAGTCTAAGAGCAGAAGGCAGAGAAAGATGCAGAAGGAGTTTCTGGCTGTTCTGCAGAGCACAGTTCTGCCGGAGAAGGGGAACTGGTGTGAGCTGCTGCCTCCTCGGATTTCCCAAGAAAGACACTGGAGCCACACTGGCATGCTTCACCCACGGATTGTTCTGCACACTGCAAGCTTTCAGCCCACTGCACATTAAGTGAGCAAACGCCTTTAGTGCTCAGTTTAAAAACCAGGAACATTAGCATTTTACGGATCTCATCTGTTGCTTGTAGAAGCCAACAACTTTCCTACTGATGGAAACCTTGATGTAGAGGACATAGCACACTCCCTCATCCCAATGACAGGAAAAACTCCTTTAAAAATCCTCCAGGCAGCAGGCTGTACGGCAAAGCAGCTTTCTCTGTGCAGTGAAAGGGGAAGTTAAATGACCTATTCCACTTCACCTCGAGTGCTATTTGCAGAGAGAGCTCCATTTGGACCACGGCAAGCTGACTATTCTCCTCATAACTGCAACATTTCTCTGCACAATCAGGGTCTCTAGGCTTGGGTCTCTGCAGAGCAATTCCTGCTCCCAGTTGCAGTTTTCTCAATACCTTCCTTTTGCTGCTACTGTGCTTCAGAATGAAAGAGGAGGAAGAAAAGGAGAGCAGGAGATTGCTGCCCTTGCTGAAATGATCAATGGAAAGCACTTTGCCTTCTGTCTTGCAATCAGAGCCATGCAAGCAGAGCTGCTACAGGTCCTTCCAAAAAATTCCCTAGCTTATCTTCTAAGAATCAGAAAATTTGAGATTTTCTTTAACCACTTAAACTGTTTGAAATTCAAAATTTACACAAAAATAAAAAGCCTATAAACTATGTTTCATGATAAAAAATACTGTCACCCTTTAAAATAAATTGACCTTACCTTTAAACTGAAAAGTTTAAAAATCAAAATTTAGACATACGAGCTTCTCCACAATAAAACGCTCATAAAACGCTCCACAGAAGTCTTAAAAGTTCATAACCATCTCACTTTTCAAAAAAGCAATTCAAGGTACACACAATACAACAATTAATGGACAAAAGTATCACTATTCCTAAATAGTAAAAGGCAAATAGCATAACCTTACTATAAAATCTACTGTTCACTTTCCACATTCAACACATACAACTGCTGAGGAGAAACAGTTTCCATATATATACTAAGCTTCCCCTTTTCTGTGTTGAGGGATAGCTCCAAACTAAATGTACCCTTGAATAAAACTTCAAAACTTTGTAGCTCCTGGATTGCCAGTCAATTTCCCGTTTTTAACTTAATTAAGAGTTCCAGCTTCTCTGCAAAGTAAAATCAGCATTTATTCTATTTTATTTAATATATCTAGTATTAGTAATCTAATATTTATACCACCATTATCTCACTTATAAAAACCCCAACAACGTAAACAGACAATACTGCAGTCCTGATTTGGCTACAGGAGTCAGTGATAATCTCCTAGCAGTAGAAATACATTTCATCTGTATTTTTAGAAATTAACAGTCCAGTTGTCAAAATTAATTTTGTGAATAACTCCCATCTTTGCAGGCATGAGTTCAGAAGATTTGTTGATCCCACTCCTTCCAGATTTTGACCTTCTAGGTACCCAATACACAAGGCAATACTTTAATTTCTAGTTTCTTGTCTATTCTCTATTAACAGACTTCTTTTTTGCCAACTATTTTGCCAACGTAAGCTCCTACAGACTTCAGTAAAAGGCCTTCAAAGGGCAAAAACAACAGGGAGATTGTTCAGTCCAGATATTAAGATGCAAGAAGTTCACGTAGTAGTCATATAGTCAATCAAACCATTGCTAAGCAACACAAGACACAATTCTTCCCCATTTACACAGATTGTGAAATGTATGCAGATTTAATGCTTGTTCTAAAATTGTGAGTTTGGTGCAGTGCTCAAAAGTATCCAGTGACATTTGCAATACTCTACTCAGAGAAACAATGAGCATGTTACCAAGGCAGAATCCCTTCCCTGTTCCCACTTGGTGATAAAACATATAATCCACTGTATCCATGTGCTTTAACAGAGCAAACACCATGAATGATGTATCAGAGATACAGTATTACACCTACTGTTTTGGATAGCTGTCCTGCTTTTTTTTTCCTTACTGGCAGCATGACAAAACACTGTCAAAACCAGCATTCAGAGTCATTTCTGTGTGATTAGCAAGTAGTCAAATATTTATTCATGATCTGACTCTGAATATGTCAGAACTGCATATTAAGTTACCCACATCTGTGTGCAGCTGAACATTAGTTATCCATTTTTGGGGGGCTGGATGAATGTTTTGTTGGCTACATCAATTAAAAAAGGTGACCTAAGAGACGTAATCTGCCAATATAATTTTGGCTCCATTGTTTCTAAAAGTATTAAAAACACTAACAAAACATGTCTGGGGAAATGATGTCAGAGACTCCACCAGTGGTCTCCAAATTGGCAGTTTTGCAAGGCAATGAAGAAGAGACATTGTGGACCAAAGCTCTTGTATTTTGCTCCTGAATTTTCATGGTTATTAGCATCCCTTTAAAGCACCAGTGCTTTGAACAAAGTAATCCATGTAAAAGTCAATTTACTTCCTAATTTCAAGAAAACATATGGAACAAAGAGCATAAATTTTCAAAAATTAAAATTATATCTTAAACTAGCTGCCCATTACCCACTAAGTGCCATGTGTCTAATGGAAACTAGGACAATTTCTGCACGCACAGCTCATCTTTCAGAGCCATACAAGTACAGTAGTGACTTAGAAAAGTATTCCAAGTGTACCAAAAGCACACAGACGCAGAGTGCTATTTAGTTCCTCGTGACACTTTCCACACACAGTCTGCAAGTCACCTGCTAAAAAAATTAACTTCTCATTCTCCTGTCGATGCAATTATGTGACCACAATTGATACAGAAGGAGCCATTTGCTGACATTCATAGTGACAGACAGTGACAGAACCAGAAGAGAAGTCACCCACAACTTCCCCAGAACCACAGGCAGAGAAAGTCTGTGCTACATTTCTCCAGCAGCAGGTTTGATCCTGAAAAGCACAAACTAAGAAACAAGGCAAGGCATGCTAAGGACCTTCAGGATTACTTTGCCCTGCATAACACAAGGAATAGTTTCTTCCAGTATTGGCACTAGAAGCAAACATAACCATGAACTCTGTATCAGTAGATGTTGTTTTTTTTGGTGGAAGAAATGCACTTAGAGCCTCACACTGAACCACTTGAGTCCAAGCACTTGAACAATGAACCATGACTGCTTACACAAGCACACCAATTTGCAGAATGGAGTTTCTGGAAGGAGAAAACTTGCGTAACAACAGAAAATCCAGCCCTGAGCACGTGTTTAACTAATTTGCTCAGCTGGGAACGTAATCCCCATGTGCTCAGGGTTGGAAGACTTTTGGGTGTTACGCAAGCATTCTGAAAAAGTTCAAAGCAGCCTCCAGATGAAACACACAGGAGCAGCTAGAGATATGCAGCTGTAGGAAAGAAGACTTGTGAGAGAGAGGAGCAAGGAGGCAAGAAGAGCAGAATGGAAGAAACAACCTCAGAACATCTCATTCCGTCTCAATTTCAGAAATAAAATTTTTCAGTGAAATTCCCTTTGAAGAAAAAAAAAATTAAATAACATGTAACTCAGGGAAGTCTCTCCATTCCTCCCTTCCCAAGCTAAACAAAGCTTTGCTGAAGAAACACCAAAGCTGATATGACTTGGGTTCAGGGCAAAGCTGGGGAGTCTGTTTTTCATGGACTGTACACATGTCCTGGCATGGCACTCCCACCATGTGATAGAAGCCAACAGCCAGCATGGGACAAACTAAAGGAAGAGAGCAGTGCAGGGCAGGATGCTGAAATCACTCCCAGGTTTGGAGACTGCAAGAGAAACCTGACCAGGTATTAAACATGCTCCTACATGCTTCCCTTTCTGCTGTCAGAGACAGCATTCTGGGCTGGATGAAATCCTGGTCTAACTCAGTTTTATTCTCATTTTCTTCTGAGCATTTCTTCCAAACAGCAAAGACAGAGGACAGATTTCCTGGGATATCCAAGACGTTGGTGAAGGACAGCAGAGCAGGAATGCAGCAACAATCAAAGTGAAAAGGACAAGGAGGTCAGAGGATGGGAGGGAATGAAGCACAACAGGCTGACCTCGGCAGAAATACACATAATCTTTGCTAAATCATAAGTCAACATAAGTTTCAAATTTTCTTTAACAATAAGAAAAGGGTTAAGGACAAGGTCTTCCCAATACAGCCTTGAATTGAAACATTTGTAACTAAAAATGACCCTTCCAAAATGATTTCAGAAGAAGCTGAATTAAACCTACATGTCTTGGCAGCAAACAGGGATTTGAAAACTAACAGGTTTCTTACATCTTCAGCTCACTCACACTGGAGAAAGGAGAATTTTGCTTACAATACAGTGTAGCACTGACTCCCCTCCATTCCTCCCTACCTTCAGAAATCACATTCCTACATTCTGAATGTTCAGAAGCTGAGGGAAGTTTTTCTCCTTTTTTCTTCTCAGTAATTAAGTCCCCAGTGCAAATGAAGTCATAATAAAACAAGACTTAGATCAAAGAGAATCAATTTTATCTGAACATGTGACTTGGTCTATGCTCCCACTGTAATCACTCAAAATCTGGTAAAGCAGCAATCACTTAATATGTATTTACAGGAACTTTTTGGGAATGGTGCAGCCAGAATAGTCGTGATAGTTGCATTCATCGCTCCTCAAAATATACAGAAACAAGTAATAGTTGTTATTATTAGTAAGTAACAGCAAAAAAGCAGTCAACAATCTGCAACAGTCCACAAGGCATTCTGGTATTTAGCATTTCATTATTAAATGAATAATTGATATATACAAACCTCTTCTTTCGTTTTCTTATTTTCTGCTCTAAGCTCTTCATATTCGCCAATAGCTACACAAGTGAAAAAAAAAAAAGAAAGAAGTTAATATAGCAGTACCTCTTCCCAAATTAGCTCTTCATTTGATTAAATTGAACATTCTTCTGTTTGTCTACACAGACTTCTTATATAACACGAACCATAAACTTCATTAATAGCCTATTAATATCTATGAACTGGACAGCCTTCTAGAATTGAAGCAATTAGGAAGTGTCTGAAAAAGATGGTAGCTCCCCTAACAATCAATTCTTGATCAATGTAGAGTTAAACAATCTCATTGATTGAGTTCAAAAATTACAAGGTGAATATACTGGTTTGCAGTGACCATTTTAAACCCACACTGACTCAGGTTACAGATCAGTCCCAGAAAGAATGGTTGATGCAATACATGGGTACCTGCACAGTAGCTGATCTGTGCACCAGTAAAACCAGGGTCTCCCATCCATCCCTTTACTTTGTCCCCACTTCTCCTCATGTACCCAAAATTCCAACCCACCACCCATGCCCAAGAAGCAGGAAAAAACAAACAAACAAAAATCCAACAAGTAGATGAACAAAAAAGAAACCTGTGAAAAGAAATTTCACACTGGTGAAATCGCATTTCCTACACAGGAGCACAAAGGCTAATCCTCTTGGTCACTGCTCCACTGCCAAGCTACTCCCTGTTCCCTTCAGGAAAACAAGGGAAGAGACTTCTACCATCCAGATGCAAAAAAAGGAATAAAAAATGTACCAACAGATACCATTCAAGTTTCTCCATACTTGGAAACTGCTTGTGTTTGCTCACCTCTAAGGCAAAGTCATTCTTGCCATTTGATACTTTACAAATGACTGAAAAATGTAAATACAGATTTGCCCCACCCTCCACAGCTCTCTTCACAGGCTCCATGAACAGAGAACGCTGAATCATTAGCCCTGAAGGAGAAAATAACAGAATATTCTCGGCTATAGGTCTTAAGCCACCCAAAACATATTCTGAGCCAACCCTGTTCTTTCTTACAGTAAAAAGAGTAAAACCCCAAAATAGCCAATGTGAGTGAACACAGCATGTTCCTTCACAACAGTGACCTCATTTATTCACCAAGTACTCACTCCATAGCTCAGCTGGCCAGAAGGGACTGTCCTGTAAACATATCAACGCCCCTTACCAGTATTAAATTAAGTAGATAACTTTTTATGCAGAAGCTCCTTTAACTGTAACTTAGTCTTTTGATTTTCAGTTGTCAACCTGTGTCTCCTGAAACTGAATTTGCTACCAAAATGTAAATGTTATCTAAATTAGATGCTTTATATATTAGGTACTTACTATGGCTGAAAAGCAGTTATTACTAAAACAAGGCCATAAGGCTAAAAGTATATAATGACTGTAATTCACAATGAACAACAGGAACGACATCTTCATTTACACAGAGTGAGGTGGTGACTCTTCCTACTCTTTTTATTAAAAAATTAATCAACCCCTTCCCTAAAGCTGCATATTAAAAAAACACAAATTAAATGAAAAAACCCCAAACTTTAAAAATGCTACATGCATATACTTTAGTATTTATATTGCAAACCAGAGTGGCTTTCAAGTCGATTTGAGAGCCATTCCATGCCAAATCAACAAGCAATGCCACTGCAGGATTTCAGATCTACTTATTTACTCCAAAAATAAGTAGAGCTGTCAAAGCAAGCGTCACTCCTCTGTTTTTGCTTCCATATCATGGACCAGGCATGTCTTTACTGGTACAGGCAAGAGAAGGAGCTGACAGTGCAAGAAGTCCTCTGCTCCAGATGAAACAAGCTATGGTGGAAGTAAACTAACACCTGGCTTTTGGGATATATCATTAGAGACAGAATTACCCCTGTCAGCACCAGAAGCTTTAATGGAATTGCTGCCACCACACTGCTCCTCCCAGTCTACGTGGAATAGGAAGAACCAGGCCAAGAATGTTGTTAAAACTCTTGAACAACAATGGTCTCCTACATGTACAGCATGCACAAGTGAAGTGAAGTGCTGTCAAAAGGATAAAAAAAAAGCCAAAAGGGATCAATCTTTCCCTTGTTCACCATTTTAGGCTCAAAGATCCCTTCTGCTAAGTCCAACTAATCGGTGTTTCAATAGGATGCAGTAAGGCACCAGCAGCACCAGCCAGGTGCAAACTATTTTCAAACAGTGCCTGGGTAGGATTTTTAACACCTCCTTCTGTTAAGGGGAACCTATGGGACAGCATTACACTCATCACTCTACAATTACTCCAAATCTTAACTCACAATACATAAACCTATTATCAAAAGCCTACATGGGCAAACCAAGCTTTTGGTCACATATCTTGCATTTCCTGAAACCTACACAGCTCAATTATCTAACAGTTGTTAAAATAATAAACAAATACAAATCACCTGTGTAAGTCAGTTCCTGCATCTATGTTCCCATATGATCTGATTTTACTCAAATCTGTGAAAGTGTGTACAAATAAATTTAATTAAACTCTGAATTTGCATCTTGCAGTCTTACAGCTTCCTTGCAAAAAACAGGGCAGGAAAACTAAACACACCACTGCTTGTTGAAGACCAACCACTAAGTTCACACCAAAAGATTTGCCTTCACAAGTTTGTGAAAAAAAAGATAGGGCTCAACACAAGAAACTGAAGTGGGAAAAACACTTGAACTCTAATACATTCAAGCAGGATGGGTTCTGCTGGGGAATGATGGCTGCTGTGTATGAAGATATCCACACAGGTACATGGGGAAAAAAATAGAACAGGTGACTACAGAGGAGAAGACAGCAGCCAACAAGGTGTCCTAAGAAATTCCCCTGGCTATAAAAATTACCTATCTGCCACAAAGTAGAATAAATTTGTCAGACCACATTAGGAGCTTGTCAACAGCACACTTTTAAAAGGTACTGCTCTGAGATATTGCTGTCAGATTGGCAGTCCAGCATGTTCCTAAGAAGATAGATATAACAAATTAGAAGAGAGATATTCCCTTATTTAAAGGTGCTGACATAATAAGAAAAAGTTTTATGAGATCAAATAGATCATGATTAAAAAAAAATATACAGGGAGCCATAGTGCTTGGGACTAGAGAACAGAAATCATCACACTCCATCAAATCCAGCCAACAAACACAGAGCAAAGTTAGACCTTTCGAAAATGAAGAAAAAAACACAGTCAATATAAATACCTCTAGTATATGTGTGGTTAACAGCAGTTGTTAACCACTGTAATTTAACAAAGTGACCACAAATGTGGCTATGATGGTGGCAGTGCTGAAGTGTAATTTTACGCAGTTTATAACTCCAGACACTTTGATCACTGACTCCTGTTTTCAGCTGAACAAAACACAGACTATTGCAGAAGATGACTCTGTCTTTAAGGGCAAGGTACCAGCAGTGCCAATAAAACCAAAGATAAACAAGGCAATCTTCCAGGCAGGTAATCAACTCCTGTTATGATTCAGCTGTTAGTCAAGTTTGCTACCATTCCTCAGGTTCTACAGCCAACCACTAATAACACAAAGTTTTGCCAAACTGCCTTTTTTTTAAGTCTTACCCATAGGAATATAAGGGCCAGTTGAACAGAAGTGTGCATCACTGGAAACATCACTTAAAGTACAGTTAGGCAATAGTAGTATTTATAGTGAAGCTGCTTTATTAAACCACGACATTTCAGAAAACTATCTGAGGATTAAAACTCAAACAATACTTTTAAGTCCAAAGTGTCATCAGTAGAGAGATCTTATTTCTTCATGATGCTCGCCTTAAACTTGGTAATGGAGCAAGCTGAAGAATGATCAGTATCAGGTATCTGAGTCTAACACACAGGACTTGGAAAATTCAGCATGGGTGAAAGATAAGAGTATCCTGCACACAGACAGCTTCAGTGCCCTTGCTGCTGCTCAGAGCTCTGCCAAACAGCCAAGCAAATTTGCCCAAGCCCCAGAGAGTTTCACAGCTGCCACTGAGAATTGAGTGGGCAGCTACAAAACACCTCAGGTTCAATCTCCTGACGTTGCTTAGAAGTATGAGCAGCAGTTGACATGTGACAGCAGTCAGGACAGACGCTGCTACCTGCCTTCCCCTCTACTATGGCACCACTTCTCAGACACTTCATTTACCTGGTGCCAGGCAAGTCTCTCAAGACTAGAAAAACACATCCTGAAAAAGACACCAAGGCAACAGCCACTGAATGAATGTTTTCTGAAACCTCTCCAAATCCATCTGCGTTTTCAGAAATCTGACTATACATCAAAATGCTAGAAGAACCTGAAGCCGTACACCACTCTGAGCAAAATAAAGATAGGACAAGTCTGAGTACCCATTACCCCAAATATTCAGATCCAGCAGATCCTTCCAACTACTGCATTCATTTCCAAAACAATACTGGTATCTACATTTGGAAGAAATAAACAAGAAAATTAAGAGACACTGTTTAACAGACCATCATAAAAGTACTTGAGGGAAGTTGCTAGTATCTTAAAAGTCTTGTTTTGTTATCAATAAGAATAGAGGGAACACTATCTAGTCCAAATTACAATATATAAAGAGTAAGCAAATTTATTTATCTACAGTAACAATATATTTTATTTTACTATTAGAATAATTTATCTCATTACTTCTTCACTTCTTGGGTTTTTCACTCTAGGCACCAGAGTTAACACAACTTAATTTCTGATTTAACTATGCGTGCTACTATATTTTTTTGCATAGTTTTAGACATAAAACAGAAGAGTATTTTAATTTTTTTTTTCCACTGGCTAACTTTTTGCCTACATAAAACAACTTTCTCACCAGCCACATAATCACAAAAGTGTATGTTGGCCTAACAACAATACACTAAACTCCTATGTTTAAGGATGAACATCCACCAAGAACAGAGCCTTACAGGACTGGGTCTGCCAAGTACAGCTTCTATTTCAACAGCTCAAGTGGATCTGGGCCAGCCAGTCCTCAAGTTACAGTAACTTTCCCTTGAACTAATTCCTCTAGTCCTGTAAAATTTCCTTAGACATTAAAGGATACCCAGCCCACTGGAGGAGAAGACTTTCAGAGAGCAGAACTGAAGTCCTGTTCTAAACAGTTTCAACAGGCTCAGTTTTCTCTAAAGAATAACACAAACTTGTATTTTCTGCAACTGATTATTGTCACTTTAATAAGTTCTCTCTTGGAGGCAACAATACTTGAGGGAAGCAGTCAGTCAGGAAGAGAACCAGATTTTGAGCCTTATTTTTTGGTCTCAGATTATCAAAACACACAACCGTATGATTATAATTTTACACCTAATGAATCCTTCCAAGGCAGAATCTACCTTGTGCTGATGGTAATCATGAATTTCCAAAGCTGAGCGTAGAGGAAAAACCCAAAAAAGTGACAAAGCTGGTCATAAACAGTCCATTAATAACCAAATGAAATTTGGTTAAGAAAAGCTTCTGCTACACAGCAAAAGTGATGGAGCACATTTATGGTCAGAATGAATGACAGAAGAATGGGCACTGATGAACTCCTGTAATTTCACTCTTCTACACAACTTTGTCCAACAGATCCTTTCCAAACTGCCCCTCCCTGGCTCGCGGGAGACCAGGAGAGCTCAGCTGTGGGAATTACCAGATGTGAATTCCAGCATGGCTCCTTCACATCTCCTGCACACGAAGCTGTGGCACAGGAGGCACAGGAAGATGGTCACAATTCAAACACATCTTCAAACGCTGGAATGTGTCCACCTGACTAACTAAGGCTGCAACTTTGCTAGATCAACCTGGCTCAGGGAGAGACTGACCACAGAGGAGATAAAAAACGGTTTATGAGCATTCAAACTCTTTTCCATGTACCTTCTTGCAGAAGATTAAATATTACAACGTTCTAGATTCTAAGTCAGGCTATGCACTCATGAAACTGAGTGAATTTCACACGCTGAAATTCTGGCCTTTTCTGCTAAAGCACCGACTCCAAACCAGCCCAGGATGGAACTACTGAAGTGCTACAGAAACCGAGAGCGCATCAGGAGCCCTGAGCTCCCAGCGGGAGATCTGCTCGCTGACGGGGACTGGCACGGCAGGTGTTCGATGGATCGAGCTAGGATCGCATCCTGCAGCACGGAGCGGGACATGGGACAAGCTGGCAGGTTAGGCACAGCCTGGCTCAGCTCCACGTGGGGCTAAGCTGCTCGGAGGGACAGCGAGGCGGACGGACAGACAGCCTGTCTGTCCCTGCTGGAGCTGTCCGGTCCTGCGGGCTCTGAGGCGCCAGGGCAGCGCCGGGCCGAGGCACCCAGGCCCATGTGCTGCGGCACCACCGCCACCGCCATCGGCCCCCGCGACGCACCGCCACTCTGTCAAAACATCATCGACTGCAACCCATCTTCAGCCACGGCGGGCACCTGCGGGGCGGCGAGGCAGCCGCGGCGGGCGCCCACATGGGGAAGAGCCAACACCTTCCACTCCCTTGCTTTATTTCATTAAGGCTTTTATTATTTCCCTCTGCATGGGCAGAGCAAGNCTGCACATGCCCAGACTCCCGCGGCGCCCCAGTGAGCATGTGCGGGTGCTGGCGCGGGTTCGGGCGCGGGTGCGGGCACGGCGGCCCCGGCCCGCAGGCGACTCCGCAGGGCGGGTGGCGCTCGGAGCGGGACACGGCCCCGGCCTCGCCCGAGCCGCCTGGCTGCGGACAAAATCACAGGTCAGTCCGGCTGGAAGTGACTTACGAGGTCATCGAACCCAACCTGTGACCGAACACATAAATGTCAACCACGCCACGGCACCGAGTCCTATGTTCAGACTTCCCTTGAACGCCTTCAGGGATGGTGGCTCCACCACATCCTTGGGCAGCCCATTCCAATGTCCAATGGCCTTTTCTGTGAAGGAAGTATTCCTAAGGTCTAAATTAAATCTCCCTTGACTTAAGACTGTGGCCCCTTGTCCTGTTGCTGGTTTCCTCGGAGCAGAACCTGACCGCCATCTGGCTCCAGCCTCTTTCTAGGGAATTGTAGAGTGAGAAGGTCTCCCTGGAGCATCCTTCAGGCTGAACACCCCCAGCTCCCTCAACTTCTCCTCATAGGACATGTGCTCCAGACCCTCCACCAGCTTTGTTGCCCTTCCTTGGGCTTGCTCCAGCACCTTAGTGTCCTTCCTGATTTGAGGAGCCCAGAACTGGACACAGTACATCAGGTGTGGCCTCACCAGTGCCGAGTATAGGAGAAGAATCTCTTCCCTGCTCCTGCTGCCACACTATTCCTGATCCAGACCAGGATGCCTTCTTGGCTGTTGTCCAGCATCCCCAGGTCCATTTCCACCCTGCCGCTTTCCAGCCAGCCTGCCCCAGTGTGTTCTGCTGCAGGGGTTGGTGTGACCAACATGCAGGACTCTGCACTTGGCCTTGTTGAACCTCATGCTGTTGGTCCTGGCCCATCCATCCAGCCTGTCCAGGTCCCACTGCTGATCCCAGGCAGTGTCTCCCACAGTGTCAGTCCCCCAAGAGCTGGGATTAAACCCTTCTGCTCCACTTCCCACGCAGCTGCCCATGTGTTGCTGCATTTTTAATATGTCCTTTTGCACAGCTTGTATAGCACAGCTTTCCACTGAGAATCCCTTGCCCAGAGGAGTGGTGGGGACCTAAAATGGCTGTTTGAGTGCCTTGGTAAAAGAAAGCTAAAAGGTTTAAAAAAAAAAAACACCTGGAAGGTTGCATTACTGTTTCTGAGAATGCAAGGAAAACGATTGCATGCCAGTGCCCAGCACTTTAAGGAAACTTTGGAACAACATTAGGGCAGAGGGCTTTGACAGAGAACTGCTGTGTTCACCTCAGAAGAACACACTTCTCTCTGCTATTTTCTGATGATCTCTTTCTGAAAAAGGAGGGGATCCAGTGGTAATCTCTATATTAAAATGGTTCTTACCCAGCTTACCCCAAGGCTGAGAGTAAGTGCAATGCAGAGTTTGTTTCTGTTAATGTGTTTTGCTGAGCTCCAGCAGCAGTCAGCTGAGCAGCAGGTATCTCTGGACTGGCCTGGGCAAAGGTACAGTTCATACACCTCCCTCCCTCCTTCTTTGGCAAACACCCTGGGGCAGGCAGGTCAGAACACACAGATGTGGCAACATTATTTAGAAATAGCAGAGTGAAAGGAAAGAGACCCTACTACAAACAGTTGCTCAGTCGTCCTGCCTCCTTCCTCCCCTACAGTATTCTCTAGTTTTCCCATTTTTCCCTAGTAAACCTTTAAAACATGAAGAGACTCTACATTGATGCTTTACAGCCCTTTCTGTCCTACAGGTGGTTAATGACACATGTAGCATCCTGGAAAGAAGCCATGAGAACCACATGAGCTGTGCTGATGCCTCAGGAGCATGGCAATGCCCCACACAAGGCAAAGGAGGCAAGTTCAAGTCAGCTTATTTTGAACTAGTCAGCACAAAACACCTTTAACTGTACCAAATGCAAAGTTATGAATTCGTGCTCCTAGTCGTATGCAAAGATTGGGAAATGACCTTGGAAAATGAAGGCTCTGTAGAGGAAGTGGGAGGCAAAGTGCAAGTAATTATGTAAGTGCTGTAAGTGAGGTGCTGCAGCAAAAGAATGGAGGTGTGCTGACAACAGGGTAAAAAGTTTCTTCTGTAACACTGACAAGACCAAAATAAATTTTCTATATCCAATTCTTCAAAAAATGGTACAAAAATTTTACAGACAAAGCACAAGAGAAAAAAATGGCATAAGGTTTGAGGAGAGCGCTTTGCAACGAGAGACCTCAAACCCTTGATCTTTTTAATTGAACAAAAAGGAAACAAATTATTTGGTTATGGCAGTTTCAGTACTTGAGGGCTTTTCAGCCTAGTGGAAAAGAGTCTGCCAGAATCTGTGTCTGTAACCAGAAGCTGAACGTAAAAGCTACAAATGAAACCACACATCAATAAATGCCTCCATTTGAAGGAACACAGAGATCCTGTTTAGGTCCTTGGAGTTCTGGGATGACCTTGGTTTTGAATAGCCCCCACTTTAAGTCAGAGCAGTTTTGCCAGTGTTTTACTCTTTAGTGTCCTTTCTTGGGCTGCCTTGTTGGCTTCCCTTCAGCCACAGGTCTCATTCCAAGTCGCTCTTCCCACTGCCCATATCATTCCCTTTCATTTCCAAACCAATTTCCTTTATGCAGTGTAATAGCAGGATTTGCAAAAGAGTCATTGTAGGGTTGCTTATCCCTTCACAGTGCCAAGGCACTGGACATTTTCATTCTCCAACAATGTTCTGTCTGTTGTATGCAGCCAGAACAGGGCATAAATTCCCTTTGATATCTGCAAAGACAGCAAGTCAATTCTTCCATTATTTTATTTATTTACTCAAGTTAGAGTAATATGTCCACATCAAAAGAATTCACTTCCATAATTTCTATACTAGGGCTTCATAATTTTTGTTTTTCTTCACTTACATTTACATCCAGTTACAATACTTTGAAAAGTCAGCATTTGAAACAAGGATCTCCTTGTTGCAAGAATAGGATAGCTGTCATTGCAATAGTATTATTGATTATTATTATTGTAGTAGTAGTAGTTATAATAATAACTTAAAAAAAATAAATTGTTGCTAATGTTTTTCTAAGTTAGGAGATAGCTGAAAAGTTAACTCTATTTCTAATAATTGAAGTCCTTTGGGAGGCCAAAGTTCAGATGGATTCATCATACCTCTAGATTCCACCAACTCATAGCTGCAATGGATGAGAATCTGTCTGGTATTCTCAATTACACAGCAGCCATCAATCATATAAAGTAAGATAATTACAGGAAAAAAAAGAAGGAAAATAATACTGGAAGTTCTAACTTTGTCTTACTTTGGGATAGATTTTAGTGAGATGTTGGACACCTCCTGTTATTCTGACTAATACTTGAACATGATGCAAATGATCAGTTCCCGACATTTGTGTGTAACTCAGGCTGTTGTACCTGCTTGCATATAATTTTTTCAACTTTTTTCATGGTTCACCTCATGGATGGGACTTTGGTGAGTAGTCAAATGATGGACTTGGCAAGTTGAAAATATCAGAGCGGCAAACTGGATCACTGGTTGCAGTGATTAGTCATATAACTCCTAAATTCATAGGATCTAGAGTGAAGACCTAGGAATTCACAGCATAATAGAATTTTTGAATTTTGAAATTTTGAATAATAAAATTTGAAACAATTACCATGTGTATGAACAATTTTGTCCTGGGACCACCTAGAGACAGTAAAGTGTGAACTTTATCTATAAATCCTTAGGATTTTTTTTTTCTCAAAAATTAGCTATTTAGCATAACAACACTCATAACTGGGCATACAGAAGTAAAGATTTTGGTACCCTATCAAATAGGTACAACAGTCAGGAATTTGACTTGGTTGTTATCTATCTATCTGTCTATCTGTCTGTCTGTCTGTCTATCTATCTTTCATATGCATATTCCCATTCTTCATTTTGGGATAAAATTTCCTTGGACCTTTTAATGGATATCAAGGCAGTCTTGCCTTATATAAATAAACTCCCACCATCTCTAACAACAAAGAGCAAGGAAGGGAGCAGAGGACCCCTCTGGCTGGGAGAGAAGGGCATTCCCTTCGGAAGCAGTGCAATCCATCAGTCTCTCCAGAGCCTGAATTGACTTCTGAGGATTCATCACCCTCCTGTTGAGGAGAGCTACCTGGTGGAAAGAGCTGTGACTGCAGGCTGGGTGTACCCTCAGGGCACAGCTACAGCCATATGTTTACTACTTTCAGAGCAGACAGATTTTATGAGAAGTGGGGGGACAAGATAAAATAAACTACATAATCACTGCACAGATAAACAACTATCAATAAACTGAAAAAAAATAAAAGAAATGGCAATAGCTATTTGAGCATCTAATTAACACAATGAATAAGACTAAGCAGCTTGTCTTGTTGAGGTAATGTATATTTTTCCATCAAACCAATCAGGGCTGAATAATGACCGGCATAATATATCAGGGTAAATATAAGCACTTCTTGTGTCCCTAGGATGGAAACTAACTAATCAGCACACATTCAAACTGTAGTATAAGTATGATTAAAGATTAAAAAAACCTCAGATAATACAGATTCATTTGAAAAATTTTACCCATTTGATTAGAGACACTAGCATGATCTTTGCTAGTCATCTCCATCTAGGATGGCAAACATGACTGTCTCTCTGCACAGCAAAAAGGCACAAATTAATTGGGGGATAAATCAGAGGAAGATGAAGTATTTATCATGGCATTTTAAAATGCTTTAATTGTACCATAATTGACAATCCTGGATATTAAATTTGCAACTGTAAAATATAACTAGGCAAATTAAATCTACTCACCCTTCCTAGCAGTTCATCATACTTTATGGATGCTCACCTCATATAATTTGGTTGAAATGGGTGCCTTCTCTATCTTCAAGCACAGACAGGTGGTGGATTTCACCCACTGAGGTGTGAACATCTGCCAACACCTGCAAGGACACATATTTAGAGATAACAAATAGCTCACTAGTGAGATCTCCCATGCCTCCAGCCTGTCAAAGACAAATACGACACTTTTGGAGAGTTAGAAATTGAGTCACTTTCTAGACCCCTTTCCTGAATTGGGGGACCCTGTTTCACCAGTATCACTGGGGAGGCTGTTGTTGCAGTGGCTTTTATGTGCGCCTCTGGGATTCTTTGCTTTGTTCTGCAGCAATTTGGATAACTGGGCTGCCAGAGCAAAGAAGAGGAGGGGTTGTACAGGAATCTTTAAACAACTAGGTGTTATGTGATGGTAAATGACAATATTAAAAAAGTCTTTTTTTTTCCCCTAGGAGGAAGGGATGATCTATTAAAAAAAGAAAAAAAAAACAAAAACAACTTAGCCATATAGGATCAGATATCTCAGTCCTCATAATTTCATGGTGAAACATGGACATAATCTGATTTTGGTGTGTACAGATGTTTATGGTGCAAGAAATCTTAGGAAACAGCACACTGTAAGCTGATGAAGTGTCACTGAATATAAAAACTTATTCCTTGGTAAGTTATTCCTGGAGCCCACAGTGCTATTTCATACATTGTTCTTTGATAAACAACTAACATCATGTCAACTAAATAATAGAATCAGTTAGTTAGGAACTTAAATACATTACTATACAACACTCAAGGTCTTTTGGTACTGATCATGAGCATCTTAGTAGACCATTCATTATGCATAGCTTTTGAATTCAATGCCACTGTTATTTTGCCTACATCTTTATTATGCTGCTCTGCAAAGTTGCTGTCGTAATTAATTTCTACAGAAAGGGCAAGTCATCTCACTTTTATTAAGCAATTTTGCAGCTTATGAAAAATAACCCATTGCCCTGCTTTCTCAGCACACCTTCCATCTAGTATTTATGTGCAACTGGAGCCACTTTGTCTGTCTCTCTCTCCCTCTCAGTTGAACTTTGCATACACTTCAACAGCAGTTGATGCTTTTGTTCCTGTTGCAGACTTGTCCCTTTTCTGGTGCTTGCACTACCTCCATTTTTCCACATAATTAGGGTCAGATGCTAGTTCCCTGAATTAAAAGGCATTTGGGCTCTCCTTCCAACAAGCCTTTCTACTCCCTTCTTGCAAAACAAAGCTGTCACATGCATTCTTTAGCTGGTGTTGGATTACATTACACCACTTGACCACACTTACTACACTAAGATAATTATGCCAGGTATTTTGCTGATAAAAATCACCATGGTGTTATTGTGTGCTGTGGAGCTCTATCAGCAGAAAATTGGTCTCTTTGTAAGAATTCACGGACAAACCTCAAAGTTGCCATGAGGATTCTCACCATCTAAAATCAGAATTTCTGGAAGTCCTTCAATGACGCAGAAGTAAAAGGACCGAGGAGTAAGCAAATTTATTTATGTAAAAATATCACACAAACTTTCTGCCACTTGCCCAACTGTACATCATCACGGAGCAGAGAAATACATCCTTTGCAACACTTGATTTTGCTGATTTACAGAGCTCCCACAGCTCACACAAGCACTGCTCCTGGCTGTGCTATAAACAGATAAAGAAATTATGTAATGAATCTTGAACTAGAAATTCTGAGAAGCTTGTAAAGGCCTGCTCAGGAAGGATAAAAAACTGCCCTCAGTGGAGTTTTGCTGGCACTAAACTTGGCCCAAAATGTTAAAATTTAAGAGAACTCCCTGTTCTTGGAGCCCATGCAGGACGACATTTGTGTGAGGCCAAGCCATGGGTCAGCTGGAGCTGGGGTTTGCCCTGTGGCTTCTCAGCATTAAATGGCCTTTCAAAAAGCTGCAGGTTCCAGAGTTTGAAAACCAGAGTTTGAAAGCAAGAATCACAGACAGTGAAAGTGGAATGCAGTGTGCCCACAAAGGATTGGTCCCATGGAGCCTTTTGGTCTACAGGACACTCCAGTGTGTCTTCTCTATTCTCACTCTGCCAGTGCTTTTGATTTGTATTATTTTTCTACATTAAGGTTTTTAAATTAAAATAGATGACAAATCAGGCATTAGCCACATATCTGGGTCTGATCAGTCAGTTATGCACTGGCTTAATTGCATTACTTTTAACTGACTTCCTTCACATTCCAAATATCAAGCATATCATTACTCATATATAATAAATATACAATAAGTATAATAAAATACCCTAAAACTATTGAAAATGCTGCTTTTATGCAAAAAAAAATGGAGTCTCAGAGAAGAAAGTTATTTCCTACATTGTACAAAACTAGTGCAATGAAACAATCTAATAAATCCGAGTGTTCTCACAAGGTGACTTGTTTTGTCAGTTGAGTGCTTGAAATGCTATCTGATGTCTCTGTGGAAATGGCTGAAAGAAACAACAGATGTCTCAGATTTTTGCCTTTCATGTCTTATTAAAATCAAGAGAAGATGGAAAGGCAAACAAAGGGTTACTCATCATTTTTCTCTCCCTGGAAGAAGTTCCTATGAACACCGCCTACAAGAAGAGGCAGTGATAACTGAAAGACAAAAAGCAATTTAGATAATGATGAACATTTATAAAAGAAAAGATTCGTTAGGAACACTATTCCCAAGGATAAAAGGTGGAAAGGAGACAAGAAATTCTGCAAGCAGCTCATGTGAATAATGTGGCAGTGCCACTGCAGCCTTCAGCAGAGCCATCTTGTGTTGTTCCCTGACACTCACATTCAGCCGAGGAACCCTGAATGAGAGGCTTGTGATCTGATTTATGCTGGGTATTTTTGACTTCACTCCCTCATTCAGACTTGCAGCTCTGGCCTCTGAGCCACATCACTGCTCTGCAGGGACTGAGAAGCTCTTCCTTAAGTAAGGCTCAAGTGATTTGGAGCGTCTTGCTGGATGTTTACATCAGCATTTTCCACTGTCATCACCTAAGATATCTCCAGCTCCTACTTTCATCAGCTCCCCACGCTGCCTTACATGTGAAGCAGCAATGTTTGCCATTGTTGATTATCTGCTAAACTAGAAGAAATATTAAAATCTGCTTCACATTGCTATGGTAGCCACTTACACTTTGCACTAGAAGCCAAAGTAAACACCCAGTCCTTTATTCTGTTATTTTGTCCTTTTGTTGCTGCAGGAAGATGAGTATGTAATTTGCATTGGCTGTACCAAGCATCTCCTGATAAGATGAAAATCTTATCGGGCTATCTTAGAGACAATGCATATGCAGAATGTGACCCAAGCAGTATTTCTGAGCCCGTGTTTCAGCACAGCCTGGGGAGCACACATCCAGCCACCACACCCTGTGTGTGTCACTGTGTACTGGGTGTCGCACAACCCACCAGGATGGCTGGATGTAATAACGGTGTGGTGTTCTGCACCACTTGATTAGTGGTTTGTCTGGAGCCCTTTCTGTCTTCACTCAGAGCCAGGATTAAAAAACACACGAAGGAAACTGATTTTCTCGTGTTCAGGCTTGGTTGTTTATTAAATCTTATTAAAAGTACAGCAAGCTCAGCAACACTTCCCACTGGCTAGAAGTGAGCAAAATGGAGAGAGATCCAGCTGCTACAAGGTCTCTTAAAGCTAAACAGTCCAATAGATAAATAACACCTATATTATTTATACTTTTAACCCAATAACCAACTTCCTGTGACCCTCAGTGTGACACTGACTGACCAACCAGAAACTACTGCCTGAAACCATGAAAAAGAAGGAAGATGATCACCGAAAGAGACACCACCCAAAATTCTCCATCTTGTCACATACCTATTACTGTATTATAAAAACCTCAAATATAAAACCCTTCACCATGTGAAAGCACACACTTCTATTTAACTACACACCTATGATTTTAACTTCAGCACTCAAATTTGGAAGCCTTCTCCAAGGCCTCAGGTCAAAAGCAGTGTTCTCCAGGGGGTCAGTGCTAGAAAGCACAGAAAGCTCAAAAACCCCAGATTTCTGGGATCCAACAGCTGGAGTCCTCACATACCCTGAGGATGCGTCTCCTGCCGCTCCCACACCTCCACAGGCAAAGTTCTGAACCAATCCAGGCTGTGAATGGCAGCACTTGATGAAGCTTTACAGAAAAGGTGCCAGAAAAGAGATCAGACTGTTCTGCAGTAAAAGCCACTTATAGGAGATGTGCAGAAATCCAGCCAAGATACTTGAAAAAATAGAGTAATAATCCTCTGCTTTTGCATTCATGAGCCAAAATGTCGTAGAGGAGTTCACACAGAATAGGCTGGCTTTGATGTTAAAAATTTTACACTTCAAATAAGGAAACTGAAGAGAAAGTGTTTCTTTCCTTAGTTATTTTCATTTAAGGCCTGAATCCCGAGGTGTTGATACCAGTGGGATGTGCTGATGCTAAGTGCCACTGAAAACTGACAAAAAACAGTTTTTAAACCGTTCAGTGAATGATCTCAAACATAATGCCAAAGGCTTCAGGCACTGGAAAAGATTGGGCTGATGGGTGGTGTATGTGCACTTGTCTTTAGGGAAGGCTGTCCTCAATTAGAGAGCCACAGAACAATTTCAAAAACCCCAAAACCTGTAATAAACTAATTTTTGGACACTCCCTACAAAGATTCAGACCTTTTATTTATATACAGATGCATGACAATCAAAACACTTCTGTGCCTACTGTAAAAGTTTTTAGACTAACTGTAGTCCTGTGTCACATACATGTCTTTTTAAGGTTTACTTTTGTTTATAGAATTGCCAAAAATATAATGATGTGAACTAAAGCATTCAGTGGCAAGTTTCTGAGTAAAACCAAGTTTTGGGTTTGTTTCAGTGGTTACACTGCCACTAATTTTTGGTTCCTTAAGGAAAAAATAATCAAACCTAAGCCAAAACAAATTACTGCTGCTTGGTTGGGAAGCTGTAGCACCTCACCACCTTGTGGCAGCTCTAAAAACCCAGCCAGGCATCCTTGTGGTGGCTGGGAGATTTCTTGGCCACACAGTTTGGTTTTTGCCAAGGTACAAGACTGGGAGAGATGGGGCAGGGGCATCCTGAAGAGCACTACATGAGTCAGAGCAACTCAGAGATGGGCTCTGGAAAATTCATCCTGAATGATCACTCATGTTGGGGGCAAGCTGAAGACTGTCCTTACCTGCCTTCTGTCCCTCCCCTCCTTTCCCTGGGTTTTAATATGCTGTAAATTAGGAAATACCTCTAGGTGATGTTATAAAACAAACACAAAACAACTACCCTTTTGAAGATGACCTTTCAGGTGCTCCACTTTCCAAAGAAAAGATTTGGGCATGTGTGCCTTAAACAAAGGTTCTAATCTTGACAGTTCTTCACTGAAGCAGGAATTTACAGCTGCAGGTGCAGGATGAAGGAAGGGAAAAGGGAATGCTGTAAAGGGGGCACTAACCCCTCTATTAGGCCAGGCTGCTGTAACACACATTCCTGTCTCAGGACAGGATTACAGCTACAAGTCCAAGCAGCTGCACCCCCTCCAGAGAGGGGAAGACAGGGAGCCATTTCACTCTCTGCTGTTATTGAAATCCAGTCTCCCATCCTACAGCATTGCTCATGTGAGACAAGAGATTCAGTCCTACAGTTTATGCAACACCACCAACTCCAAGATGTTTCCAGATTAGCTGTTGAAATAGGCATAGAATGGCTTTGTAGCAAAGATGTCACACCAACACACTTCCAACCTGGCTCTGGGTATAAATGAACTGACCTACAGCCACAGCAGCATTTGAAGAAACCATCCTCCCTTCCACCAAACACATCAAGAGGCCTCCAAGCCACTCCAGAGGCAACAGAAGAGCCAAAACCAGGCAGTCTGTATTGAACAGCAGATTTCTTTTGGAACAAATGCTTGGCAAAAAAATGCTTTTACATTTTTGCTTCCTACAGTGCCTCAGAATGGTGTCTGTTTAACTAGCATGTGCTTATTAATCTGGTGAGGAAGGCATTCTGGTGTGGTTAGTGAAAAACACAGGCAATTGTGTTTTGCGTGGGAGACAGTCCAGCTTGCCAAGCTTGTCTAAAGAGCCTGTTCTGCCCTATCATTTATGAATAACTATTTTACTTCTACAAAAGGACTGGCTCTATTTTATGTAAGGGTGATCCTCTGACCAAATCCATTGGTAGAAAGGGCCTGAAAATGAAGGCAGCTTGCAGAAGTGAGAATTGCTGCCTGTCTGGGGAGAGCTGGCACTGAGGGTCTATGAGATCTCCAGTCCTGGCTCTGGTGCAAGCGTCAGAGTCAGTAATGAGTCTCTGACCCATCCAGATCTGATAAAGTCCTTGGCAAGCACCAATGGCGATTTAGTCTCTGTTCTTTCTGCTGAAGAACAACAGAGTGCAGTCAAAAAACACTCTAAATTGCCCCACTCACAAATCATTCATACAGTTTTCCAGTGCTGACAGATGCTAATACCTTTCTGTCTCTTTCTGGAAGCTAGATTTATTTTATCAACAAATAAATCTTGACCCAGTCTGAGTTGGCAACCTAAAGATGAACAGTTTGAATTTCAATTTCCTCTCTTATGCAGAACACATTCCTGTGTATCCAGAACAACTGAAAGCCAGCTACACTTTCAGTAAATATAAATTTTCTAACTCTGCTGTTTCTAATGCTCTACTGTCTTTGTCTCTGGTCTCTTAGTATCTCAGTAATACTTTTGAAATATGTCTTACGTTTGAGTTCCAGGTTACAAACCAACTGTGTTTTGTCAAACAACAGAAAATCATCCTCCCATCAGGAGCTCAGGAGGAAATATCTTCCAAGTACCAATTGCTTTTCAGTTCTCTGATGTGTGGGAGGAAGCCAACTGTCTCAGTGGAGCTTCAGCAAGTTCAAGGTGTGTGCAAATGATAAGTAATGCAAGTTGGACAGAAATGTATGAAAAAGGGAGTAGCAGGGGAAATATCAAGCGAACAAAGGACTAGGTCAAATCCCAGTAGGAATGAGAGTTCAGTGAGGTGGGCAGTATTTAGCATAGGAAATCAGCCTTCTGGTGTGTACTTTGTCTCCCCCTGCCTTTCTGCCCTCTTCATTTCTTTCAGCTGCTCAGCCGGTGGAAAACATTGCACTGGTCAGGTATTTTCCAGGTCCTTTCGGGTTCCAGTTTCCCTCTGCTCATGAAGCCTACCACTCACCCTGTGGAGCGATGGGATTACACACCTGGAATTGCTCAGGGTTGTATTCAGTTTGCACTGCAATGGCACCTGACCAACTCTAGCTGAACCCTGTGCTCAGCATCCTAACTGCTATAAAAACTCTTGCAGACTCTATACCTGCTAAACCTCTCCACCCTAATTTCCCCCCCAAAAGAACTAGTTAGCTTCAATAGATAATGCAGAAACTGGTATAAATGAAGCAATATCAGTGCTATCATTAGACTGCCTCTAATGATAGCACTGATTTTTCTATTTCCTCTTGCCTGTCAACAGACCTTGAGCTCATGACTCTGGCCCTTTTGTCCTTGCTTTGGCACATTCAACATGTGGGATTCATCACCCTAATAAGGGTAGCATCTGCTTTTAACTATGCAGGAATTCTATAAAACATTGTTAACATTGGTCCAAGAGAGGAAAGCTATCAGCACAAATATCACAGATGAACTGAAAGAAGATTTTCAGGATCTATAGGTCTGAAATATTTCTGACAGGTCAGCTAAAAGATGCATTAAGGCAGAATATAACACTCATCAATCTGAAGAAATGCTTTTCTTTCCTTGACTTCTACCCATTGGAGCAAATCCTGAGCCTCTAAGTCAGCTTGACATACTGGGGCAGAAATGAGTGAAAAACACTTGTAAAAAAACATTGCAAAAGCTCTGTAATAAGCCTCTGTATCTTAACTCAACGTTACTAATATATACAGCAGTTATTCTTCATAGGTTTGCTCAGTGTCCTGGGCAGCCAGGAGCCACGTTCATTTTGGATTATTCTTATTAAAGTACAAGTGCATCTCTGTTGACATAAACTTGGAGAACTGTATCCAAGAAACAAAAGTCAGGTCTTACCTCCCATGGAATTAAATCAAGAGGGATGAGTGCAGTAAAGGACAGTGACAGAGAATCTGCTGTTGGAGTATTGGTGTTATAACCAGCTCAATTGCCTCATCACTTTGTTTTGAAGTGGGTCAGGACACTGTTTTCAAGTTAGTGGACACCTTGGAGGAGCCACCAAGAAGTCAAACAGGGCCAGCAGTAGTGGAGGAGTTGTTCACAGCTCCTGGCCATTGTGTGGATTAGGGAGGTTTGGGCTCCCAGCCCTCAGCCCCTGAGCTGCAGGGATGCCTAAATGGGCTGGAGCAAAGCAGCCCCAGGAGAGGCTTTTGGGGTGGTGGAGTCTTGCTGGACTGGAGTCAGGTTTGTGGTCTGATTGTTTAAATGAAGGGCATCTTTATGTCTGTAAACCAGCAGGGATGTCTGAGTGGGAGATATTCCTACCTGGGGACAGGGAATGTGCCAAAAATGCCTTAACTAAGATAACTGTGTCTTAGCAACTCAGAGCTCAGAGCAGGAGCTGCCTCAGGTGTCTCTAGGTGGGCAGGGACACTGCAGTGCTCCATCCTCCTTTTTCTCACAGACAGACCACAGTGAGGTTCCCAATACTCCAGCTGCCCTAAATACCATTTATCTCATGCAGCCAAGTTTACTGTTATGGAATTATGGAATTGTGGAACCCTGGACACTTACAAATATGAGGACTGCATTGACTAATGCCTCAGCCAATATTACATGAATATAGTTTAAAGTTAACTGCATTACTGATTCATACTGAAGGATGGCCTAACCCATCCCAGGGATAAATGTAAGTTCTGCATAAACTCACTTAGCTGCCAAATACAAACTGGAATATGGCTTTATTCTTATATGAATAAAGTACCAACTATCTCCCATGATGGTAAACAGGAACAATATTTAAGGGACCTAAAGTACATGATGAGCTGTCTCAACCATTTTACAAAAGCAAATATAATAATAGAGGAAGAGAGGGGTGTTATAAAAATATCATAATGAAAATGGCATTCAGAAATCCATTAGCAAGTGGCTGTGCTTCATCACAGCACCAGGAAAGTATTTCAAATGTAAGCAAGGATCTTTGCTTTTAAAATCCTTAATGAAGATGTAAAGTACTAAAAGCCACTGGGAAATCTTAAAAAATGAAAGCAAGACCATGCAGCAAAGGTAACACCTTGGTTCATAATGGATTACAAGTCGATACTGTTGTTCTTGCATACATTACATTACTGCAGACTACCTTTATCTAGTGAATGAAACTGCAAAACTCACCTACTTTTTTTCCTTGGCCTCCTTATTTCTACTGAGATTTGCTTCATTTATTGATCTCCCTGATGGGTACTATAGCAATGGATGAAGTGGGCCATTTATTGAAACTTCCTTTTATTAAATTAAACAAAATGCATTCAGGTGAAAACCAAATGGAAAAATAAAATAAGCACTGAAAACAGGTAAGGGGAGTACTTGTGGAGGATTGGGTTTTGAAACATAGCTTAAAGTTTGTTCTTTTGGTAGGAAATTCAGTGTAATCTGTACATTGCAAAGATCCCAATGGCTTTTAAGGAGAATATTAGGATTCATCAGGTATAGGAGCTCCTAGTTGCTGCTGTATCCTGCAGCAACATCTAGAGATCAGAACCTCCCAAAGCAGATGATGAAGACACTGCTAAAGACTTCTTCGAAATGTCCTGCACTAAAAGGCACCTTTTTCCTGTAGATGTACACTTCAGACAAAACCTGTGGGGTTTTTTTATGACCACATTTTATCCAAGTGCTCACCATCTGTCATTTTGTTGTCAGGTGTGGCTATAGCAGAGTGTGTTGTGCAGCCACTGAATGTCCCTGAGGAATGCAAGGGCAGTTTATAAGAGCAGAATTTCACTTCAAGCAAGTCATTGAGTAGTACCTTGCTTACTCTGCCAAGTCAAGGAAGAGAAAATGCCCTGGAAGTTGCAAAGCCCTGGAGTTTATCCTTTGCCAGTAAATGAATTGAGGAAAACCAAGCTGATACCTCATATTTGCTAATGTAAACCACAATTAAAGGAATCCTGGCTTCCGAGGTAGGTGGTATCTGGGAAAAGGATAATTGGAATGTCTTCTGCAGCAAGAACAAATATTGTGCCTGGGCTAGCAATGCTGGGCAGCTCTCCTCAGTGAGCTGGTGCCCACTGCTGTGCTTTAAGCAGTGCATCTGTGCTGCAAGCCTTGCTTAACCCATGTTTGCTGTGCTGCACAGGGAGCACTGGGAATGTTCCATGGCTGGTCAGCAAGGCACATCCCCCCACATGGGCCAGTTGTATGACAAGTTCCAACTCTCATCGCTGTAGTTCCAACTACAACAAGCTTATCAATTTAATGGGAGTTTTATATTCACTTGCAGATGCAGGGGCACAACCTCAGCCCCTCTGGACACTCTGTGTTTGCTTTCGGGCATGCTCACCCTGCAGTACATTACACTGTTAGGTATGTAGAGAAAAGCATCATGCAGCCAATAATCGAAAATTAACTGCTTGGCTAGGACTGAACTCTAGCACCTTTATAATGAGTACAAAACCCCAAATCCATGAATATAATCAGTTGTAGAACTGTCCCCAAGGTCTCACCTCTGGCTGTCATTCCATCAGAAGTAAAAACACACCCTGGACTCACTGGTCACTTTCTACTACAGGCAGCATCTGCTCCTGGTTTGCACTTTCTGAGTAGCTTTGTGAGTAGCACAGCCTCCTTGCATCCTTTCAGGAAAGGTTAATGTTCAACCCTAGATGGAAGGAACCTGGCTTTGAGCTCTCAATTATCTTACATACAACCAAGTACACTTTTTTTTTTTAAAAGATGCTGTAAGAGCACACAGCTGCATAAAGGATGAATGATTCACTACCTTATGCCTGATGGAAAAGAGAAGTCAATGTCTTAAGTGTAATAAAGTTGATTAATTATGGGCTTTAAGAGGCAGATCTTGCATTGGAATAAAGAGAATGCAGCAGGCAGTGTTGTGAAACTACTGTTTATGCACTTCACAGCTTAACAAATAACGTAACAATGTAGAGAGATTGATTTTATAATATCACATAATGATTTCATGCGCAGTAGCTATTATAAAGTGATGTATTGTTTGTTCTGTCCATGCCCAGCAGTAACTGGTTATTTCATATATTGTCTCCCTGTGCCTAAGAAGGCTGTTGGCAGAATCTTACCTTGAAGTCAGTGCTGGTTTCTGATGGTTGACCATCCAGAAGGTGTTACAAAGGCTGAATCTATACTGATAAACAAAGGAAGTCCCGGAATAAGTCACTGTCCCCAGGGTCAAAAGGCTCAGCCTGGCTTATAACCTTTCTGCTCAGGGCTAGGTCATCTTGATGGGCCAAGTTTGCACTACACTGGATGTGGCTCTTGGTATTTCTTAGGTATACTGTGGCTTGAGACAGAAATAATTGCAGTTTTAGGGCTTCTCCATAACTTTCAAAACAAATAATATATCACAAGGGTTGTGTTGCCTCTTGCTAGTTTGGTGCTTTGGGGGTTTTATTTGGTTTGGTCTGGTTTGTTTTAATTAGTATAAACCAGCCTATGTATTGGGCAGTGGGATTGAGATGTGTGTCACCCAGCTGTCACCCACTCCCCGCTCTCTCCTGCACTGAGATTTTAGGTACTGAGTAATACTTTGCTGACATAGATTTTCCAAGTGGCTGTGCCTGATGATTTGGGGCAAGAAGTGAGAAAGAAGCTTCTCCTTGCAAAATCAAGGTGGGTTTTGAGGGATGGCAGATTGGGAAAGCAAAGCAAAGCTCATTCTGAGCACAAGAGTGTGGACATGCATCTTTTGAATCCTTCATGGGGCTTCACAGGGACTTATCACATTGCCATGTGTTCATGCCCAGGGAGGCAGCTGCTTGTTTCTCATGGGTATCAGACCCACTTTTCTCCTGAGCTGGGTTATGCAAAATCCCGGTATGTGGTGAAAGTTGTGCAGCTATCTGAGGACAGTGGCTGTGTGGTGGGACAAAGACAAGGGACAGGTGTTAAGAAAACAAACATCCAAAGAATAAAATGGCTCGTTCAGACTGATACAGTGAGCATGTGTGTGCAGGTGTGTGCACTACTTGGATTCTCTCTGGTGCCTTTGGTGGTTTGTGTTATACCTGTCAAACCCCAGGCCTGAACCTCCTTCCTTCTTTGGACAATCTGTTTCTTTTTTCTTTCAATTTTGCCAAAACCCCCTACTAGTCCTGGACAGTGGCAGAGAGGACTCAATGTTCCAAAGCATCTTTATTTGTATGATTTATTCTATTTCATATCAAGCTGCCTACTCTTGTGGCCACTGGTAGAATTAGAGCTGTGTCTGTGCTTCTTCTGCGGTCCCAGGGAATTAGGATTTCTGTGTAAGATCCCAGTGCCAAAAGGATTTTAGCCATGCTAGTACCAATGGAGATATTCTGTTTCGTAGCTACTGAATCTTTGGTCTGGTATTACTGGGTCAGCAAGGAGCTTGATGTTGCATCCTCAATGGACCCTTTTTATTCTCATTATTTTTTCTGCGAGAAAATAAAGCTTTGAAACTGCTCAAATGTTGTTGGCCTTGCCTTATTGCATGTAATTTTGAAGCATTTGTTCCAGGCACACTACAATTTTTGCCATTTAGTGATTACCTTTAAATTCCATGAAGCCTTTTCTCATGTGCCCTTGTGCAGTTCTTTGGGAGATTGTCTGATGTGAAAGGCACTATTACACATTGAACTGATTATTGTTGTTTGTTGCTGTTAACACAGACAAGAAACCCTCCTGGCAGGGAAACAACTTCTTTGCTAATAAGTATTCATAATTTGTATCTCAGCAAAAGATGTAAACATATATTATCATTAAATAGGCTGTAATTTTAATTGCCTATAAATGTTATTAATTCTGATTGTGATTATTCAATAGGTAATAAAGATAAAGGCTGTCAAAATTAATTAAGTACATATTCATTAAATTCAAGGTAGCTTCAGTTTCTTTATTGCACAAATACAATTAACACTTAATCTGAATCTCAGTAAGTTACATAATCATGTGACTCAAAATAAAGGGAGGATACAACCTTGGCCTTTTACTTTTTACATGGGAAAACATTAATGATGCTGACATTGGAGACAATTAGACAGTGTCGGCCAATTGTTTTTAGTCAGCTTTCTCTCACATCTGTGGTGTCTACAAGCAAGAAGGGCCATTGTTTCTGCAGGCCTCCGTCGCGCTTTGGCTCTTTGTGCTAACCGTCAATCTCTTGCTGAATATCAAAGCTGTGAGGAAATTAGAACAGACCAGCTCTACTGCACCACACTAAAGCTTAGCAGGGTGCATCCACTATGCTACTAATTAGGCAGTGGCCAACAAAATAACCTGTCAATGTGTGCTTGCCATTTCCCACACACCTGCATTTCATACACTAATAAGCGTACAGCCGTGGAGAGAAAGGAATAACTGCTGAAGTGTGAAAAATGAACAAAATATAACAATGTTTCTCTCCCCACCTATACTACTGCCAATTACCATTTAACATTAGGTAGAATCAACATGTCGGAAGAAATACAATACAGTATCTGAAACTAAAGAGGGGGTAGGAAGGAGCAAAGCCACACATAGCGAGTGTATTAATGTTTGCTGCAGAACGTCGTGCTAAGTGGAATCTCTCTTTATTTGTATAAACCAGGAGGCTGAAAATGATCGTGATTAGGGTTTTTCTGTTCACGTCAGCCCAGAGAGAAATCCATATTTTTGTTGCTTACCAAAAATACGTGAGTAAAAACAGTGGCAAATGACTACTCCAGTGCTGTTCTAGCAGACTGCATCCTTCATGAGCAACAGTGCAGCCAAGCCAGCACAGGCTGACTGAAGTTCTCATCTCCCTTTGATTTACTTTCAGCCACTCAGTTGCAAGCCTCTCTAAAGCTTCTGTGCACCATCCCTCCACCTTACCATTCCTTCATTTGAAATCATATCAATCAGGATGTCAGTGCCTGCTTGCCCAGTGAACTTATTCCATTTGTGCTGTTATTTCCTGTCACCAGTCTTTCCCCTACCATATACACAGTTAGAAAACTCCTAGAAATTACTTTTCTATCCGAGTGATAAAAGTACACAAAAGTGTCCTGTTATTACTGTTATGAAAGTGGGAGGAGGAATGCTCATGCAGTGATTAGAAATATTGTGTTTGAAAGCAGCTCATCCTCAAAACACAGAAATCAGTTTTATTACAAGCGCCATGGCATCGCTGCGAGTTCACACAACTCCCACTTACAAGCCCTTGTAAATTGCTAGGTTTCGTACCATAGTAATTCTCACACCATATATTTCTTTCCCTTTCCTTTTGCTTTAATGCCTGATCAGATTGCAGGAGTGATGATTTAGAAGTGATATGCACTGAAAACAAAGCAGAGCAGAAGTAAAGATATTAAGTCAGGTGCAAAGCACCCAGGGCC
Organism: Rhabdornis inornatus; assembly: GCA_013397075.1. Taxonomy (NCBI): domain Eukaryota; kingdom Metazoa; phylum Chordata; class Aves; order Passeriformes; family Rhabdornithidae; genus Rhabdornis; species Rhabdornis inornatus. Next base: position 1,018,515 of record VWZS01010874.1, on the reverse strand, counting down.
AAGCTGCTAAGGCCATTACCTTTGCCAAGGGTCTGACTCAGCTGAATTCAGCACTTCAGTCTTGGAGCTCTTTATTTTTTCCCTCTTTGCACAAAGGGTTATAAATGCAAATTTACTCATATGAAACACTGTAGAACTCCCTCCCCCTCCATCCTGATGCATATACTTAAATTCTGTCTTTTTTTTTTTGTTTCTTCCATGGACTTGAGCTTTGGTGGATCAGGTAAATGAAGGGCAGAATTCCCTTCAAAAACAGATTTATGGAAATATATCCACTCCTGAGTAGCCATTCTACCAGGCATCTTCAAGATAAAGCTGAATTTAAAACACAAAATGAAAACCAGAAGGGCCAATGCTATGTGTGGATGAAGCTGTTTTCCTCTACACGAAAAATCACTTCATCTCAATATGTAGGAGAAATGACTATATTGTTATGCTATCCTTGATGGAAATCATACAATAAAGGCCAATATTCAAACGGTATTTGTTAGATACTTTTGAACACCACTCTGCCTTTCATTACACTTTATCCAGGAGCAGCATTTTCAATTATAAATAAAAACTTTCTCCGCCTCTTCCCACTTGAGCTCAAGTACAGAAGGCCCCTATTTAAAATGCAGCTCCCGAGCAGGCCACCAGGCCGCCTGTTCAGCTGCCAGTGGCTTTTGTGTACAAAGATGTTAATTGGTCCTAATCCCCTCCTAGAAGCTGTTTTGGTAGCCTGACCTGGCACCCCAAAGGACACCTTGGTGTGAAAAACTAAAGGGCCCATTGAAAAGAGAGTGAAAAGCAGCACTGAGCATTCCAACACATTTTAATTTCAGGAATTAAAAAA
>VWZS01010874.1:991521-1017670 GCA_013397075.1 Rhabdornis inornatus | reverse complement strand
AAAAAAAAAAAGAAAAAGGGAGGGGAGGGGAGGGTGTAGCCAGAGGGGTTACGGCAGAGGGGGGGGATGGCACACATCATCTTGCTGATTCTGAATTGGTCATACAAAGCTTTAGTAACCATGAAGTAAGCTCTACAAACACCCTTTACACACAGACACACATCCAAAAAGAAAAAAAAAAAAAAAGCCAAGATCATCTTATATTGCTGCTTCAGGTTTGGATCATTCTTCAGTTTTGTTGTTTCCAATGCCTGAACTCTGTTTCGGAGATCTGAAGGAACCCAAATTCAACCCAAGGGTCTGACATCCCATCTTCTGTCCTCCTGGGGAGGAGCTGGGTAAATCCAGACCAAAGTTAGTTTCCTTGCAGATTCTGCTGGCCCAATGTGTGGCACAAATAAGCATCCAGGACCTGGGGTAGAGAGGACATTTTTTATTAGGTACTTACAGAGCAACCAGGGTGGGGGCAGGGGCGGAGGTGGAGGATGGGAAGGATGGGAAAAGGGAAAAAAGGCAGCTATTATGGCAAACTTATAATCAAATGTACACAAGAAATGTTAGATATAAACACTCCCCCTTAGAAAGTTGTAAAATGCTATCTGTTCAGCACGCCATTGTGCAAAATGTACATTTACAGCTTGGGTGGTAAATTATGCTAATAGAATGCACAAACCTCAACCGTGGGGTTTTGAAGTTTTTGACACAGTTCACAGATCAACTTCATAGGTCAAAGGAGTTTGCCTCCCACAGCCTGATAAAGTAGAGAGATATACAATCTGCGTGTATTATTATAATCTTGCTGAATGCAAGTTTTTCAGTAGGATATATTGGGTATATTTTCATCCCCGAATTTGCTCATAATGATTGTTTTTCATTAGATACTGCTCTAGGCAAGGACAAAACACTTAGGAGACTCTTTTCATGGAAGTGTTTCAAGGTGTTGAATGCAAAAAACCCAGTAATAAAAGCTTCCATAGCACACCAATGTACACAGAAAAGAAGCTACAGTAGCAATTCTTTCACCAAAGAGCAACTACTCAGATGTACTTTATTATGAGCTTTTGCAGTACAAGAGGGGAAAAAAGGGCATATAAAATGTTAGATTCCTAAACCAGCAGAGATTTTCTGCTCAAAGAACAGGGGCCCATGGTTAGAGTTGGAAGGTAAGACAAAGACACGATTCTTGCACAATTACTGTAAAACAAACAAACCAACCCCCGAACACAAAGCGCCTAAGAAATGTGGAGTATCCATTTGGAGAGAACAGCAAAAAGTGCTGCATTCTCCTGCCCATCTTCTAAAGCACTTCTGGGCATCTAAAGTTTGCAAATAACATTGTTAGCATTTTCCAGACTCATATAAAAATATAAGTATATTTTAATGCCAAATTAAGAAAGGGTAGCTATCAGAATTTAATCTTGTTCAGTTATCTCAAGGTGCCTTTTTGATTTGAGTGCCTGATTCACTGCTCTCATCGTGATAAAATTACTCTGTCTCTGGTATGGCATTTTCTGGATCAGCTGCCTGAAAATGTTACGGTAAGGTATAGCTCAGAAACAAGGCGAGGCCACAAAAGCACCTTAAAAATTGATGGAAATGAAGATGATCAAGCTAAAAAAAATTTCCTTGGAAGTTGAAAAGTTAAATGAAGGGAAATGTTAAAACTTCAATGCAGACTAAAAAGGCTGATAACATTTCTTTTCCCAGAATATATGTCTTTTTAAAGTATACAGACATATTTTAATAATTTTGGATGTTTCATATGTTTTTTTCTGTTTCAAATAACTTCTTTGCAATGAAAGCAAAGGCAGGAAAGAACTCAAAGGGTTGCAGGGAGACAGGGTTTGGGTGAGTGTTTCTATGTGCTGCCCCTAAGATGTGCTGAAGGAGCTGCTCAGCAAGCACAGAGCATCTGCTGGTTGAGAAGGTGGCATGTTGGAGGAGTTTTAATAAAAAAAATTAGAATCAGTTCTGTAGACCTAGACCTCAGTCTCTGAGTCATCTGCAGGTGAATCATGTCTCTGTCTGCTGAACTGAACTGATTTTTCACATGAGTAAGATGAGCAGGGCTTGTTTCAGGGTCATCCATATGAGTCCTCATTATAGAACAATCCTGAAGTTGCCTGAACCGAGGCAGCAGAAGAGACTGGACAAACTAACCCAAAAAATCCTGCTGCAGACCCCAGTGTGTCTCCCCCAGCTCTGCAAGCTTCTCTGGCACTGCACAGGGTCAGAGCAGAAAACAAACCTTACCTCAAAGCAAGGGCTGTCCCTGGAAGCCACAGAAGGTCATTAGAAATGTAAAAAAATAGTATTTATTTTCAAGGGGATTGAAAAGTGACTGCTCCAGAGCACCAAATGGTTCTTGTTTTTCACTGGACTGCTCAGAGAAAGCTTTCAGATGAAACCTTGCTTATGATCTGCTGCTGGTGTGTGTGGATCTGTGCTTTCCCCTCAGTATTCCTGCACTTAAAAAAAAATACCAGGGAGAGAAGCAGCCTCCAAAAACCACTCCTTCCTCTATTGGGAGGTGAGTGCATGGTGAATATGTCAAACTTTTTTTCTCCCCATTCCAATCATTTCCCTCCACTCCCCCTCACATTTACAGCTCTAGTGGTATTTCAATCCAGTTAATGTTGTAATCCAGTGTTGTAAATGTCACAGGGGTTAATCTCCACCAAGCTTTTAAGAAAATAAATCAGCATTTTGACTGATTTGATACTTTGAAAAAGTTTCCACCCACTCCTCCTTTCTTTTCCTGATGTGGCAGGAGGGGTATTAAACTCTGGGTGAGCCTATAAGAAACTGTTGGATATTTTCTGTGATCCCTGCCAGGTGGCAGAGAACCACAAGAGTATACAACTCCTTTTTGCAGGAGATTAGTAAAATGGAAGGATTCCTAAACGAGGGCCTGATCCTGATGGGCACCCATCTGTCCTCCTTGAATTCTGTACCAAATGGGGGAAAAAAAGATGAAGCAAAGAATTTGAACAAAAGGGAAAAAATGTAAAAGGAGTGAGAGCAGTTGAGTGGCATTCCTTGCCCTTGGTGCACCCATAAACTTTGAGCTGTCTGCTGCATAGCTTCCAGGAATTTCTAAAGTTGCAGCTTTTGCTTTTGAATTTATATCCGAGGCTTTTGAGGGGCATTGGTGGAAGTCACAACCACACTCACACCTGTTTACATCAGCACTCAAAGGATGCTGCTCACTCTAAACATCCCTCTGGCATCTCAGAATAGAGCTGGGGAGGGCAGCACATTTCCAGGGTGCAACAAATGTCCTTGTTCCTCTTTTTGCGGATGTCAGCAGCCAGCAAACACAGGCTGGGAGGGAGGGGCTGTGCTGTGCTGATGCCAGCTACTATGCTGGGGGAAGAAAGGCACACCAGGACCAGCAGCCAGAGAATCAGCGAGCTCAGAGCCTCGAGGGTCCTCCCCAAGCCCCAGCCAGGTACGAGGGACCCTCACTGCCCCCATCCCCACTGCCCCCATCCCTTATGGGCTTTGGACAGCAATGGCAAGGGTCAAAACAGAGGCAGCAGGGTTGCAAAGCTAACCTAATTTCCTCAGAAGGATGCAGAATATTACTGCCATGATTTTATTGTCAGATATGCCTAGAAAGATGAAGCAATTAAATATTACAGGTGTTCTCTGCACACTCTGGGTGTAACAACGAGATAAACTTCTACTGTCCTACTCCAAATGGAAAACACTGGTATCTGTGTTTTAGAAATGAGGAGGTTTAGCACAAAAGCTGGCACATGGCTTTCAGAGATAATCTGTCACATAATCAGGAACAGAACATAAACATAATGTTTAAAATCTCGGAGGGGTGTTGGTGGGGCTTGACCCTAAAGCACACCCTCTGAAACCTGCTGGCCTTGAACCCAGGGCCAAGAAACCTCCTAAAGGAGGTCTTATAAAACTCCAGAATGTTTCACCTCTTGCATGGGATACACCATCCCCCAGCTCAGATTCAGATGATAACAGCAGTTTTGTGAATCAATTAATTCCTTCTCCAAAAATCTCTATTCACTTTACCTTTTCCTGCAAAAGTCTGGCAGTATTAAAATGTGTAGTTTTTCTAAAACTGCTTAACAATGAAGTACCAAAACCCCCACCCTTGTTCTCTCTAAATAACCTACATGCCTAGAAAACAGTGAATACCCAGTGAATACACAATTTAAGGAAAATCAATCTACATCTGTCCCCAAAAGCACAGCAAAGGTAGCGGATGTGGATTGGCTTCCTGTATTTGCATTTCCTTCACACAATGAGTGGATCTAGTTACATTTGTTTCACCTTTCAGCTATTTCTCCAATTTTCCTTTCTGAATGGAGGAATTTATCCCTTTTTTTTCTCCCAGAGTCAATGCTGGGGAGGGAAGCAAGGAAGTTATCAAAGGGGGGAGGGTGGGGAGAACAGCCTAGCCAGAGCTAAGGCTGTAATTACCTTAGAAACATAAAGGTCTATTCTCTCATTGCTGAAAAAGGGGAATTACACACATAACTTCCATTAACATTAATGGGGCTCACCTACATAAATCCCTGGCACATCAATGGGAGAATAGATCCTGTATAACTATAGGTACTGTTTACTCAAAGGAAGTGTGTACCAAAGCATACTGCCTAAATCAGGATAGAGTGGGTGAAAGCTCTACCTTACTCATTTCATTGTCATTTGCTCTTGAAGGGCAATTATCAAGAAATTATTAGGTAGTGGCATCTTAATATCATGCTCTCCTGCCTTTTTACTTCTTCCCTGACAAAGGCAAAAGCTGACAGAATGTAAAATATTTTCATAATGGATTTTTTCCTAGTTGTTTTTCTGGTACTCCCCCTTTTCTACAAACAGAGACACACATCACTCGTGTTTATCCCTCTCTGCTCTGTCTCTTTGTGTAATTATGAAGGCTGGGCCGGTTTATAGCCAGTAACATAAAATGAAAGGATTTTATCTCTCTTTCTTTTCATGGATATAGGAAAGAAAGTATTTGCCTTTCTTTTTCTCAAGTTGATCTGCTGTTCAGAATGGCTATTGCATGAATGTCACTGCAGATACTGCATCTAGCAAGGGATTTAGTGTTCACCATTACTGTTAAACACAGAGCAACAACATCTCATTGAGCCAGTGCAATCATAAGGAAAAAAACTGGGAGCTCCAGCTACCTGCAATGCTTTGAATTGCTCCAGATTTTGGAGTGGTAGGACAAGAATAAAGAAGATTTAGAGCAATCCTGGAACTGAAAATCACCATCTGACACTTTATGGCTGTGAAAGTTAAGCTCCAGTAACTGTGCAGCCTTAGCTTGGCAGGCTGTCTCAAGGCACTGCCAGCACCAGCACAGTGACAGGGGTTAAATGCTCAGTCCAGGCAGTCTTGTTACTGAACACAATGTCCCATTCCCTATATTCCTAAAATACAGCCCTCAAAGTACCAAATGGTTAGTTCTTATTTAAATCTCATATAATTTACTGTTGGTTCTGGGAGGTTTTTCTGCTTGTTTGGGGGATTTTTTTGGGTTTTTTGGGGGGTGTTTTTGTTTGGTTGGTTTGGTTTTGTTTGTTTGCTTTCGTGGTTTTGTTGTCTTGATTTTTTTTTTTAATTCAGAAAGTGTAAAATTCATCCACAGAAAAGCATTGATCTTTGGATGAGGCAGATATCACCCTTAGAGAGGAATTGAGTGGAAGGGAAATATCCTCCAGGCCATGCAGAGCAGGACCTCAGACCTGCCCTACCAGCAGCTGCCTGCTCTGATCCATCCCCTTCTTCCTTGTTTGCTCTTCCCTGGTTTATAGGAGGCTCTCTGACTGCTCAGAGGTGTATGGATTTGGGAGGGAATGCCTTTTCCTACTGTTCCAAGGGCAATTTTCTCTCTTTAAGGGGCTCTTTAGCCAGCTTGTGGTGCTCTTCATCCCCTGTGTTGCCAAAAAAAAAATATCTAGAATGAAGGCAAAATAATGTGTAGTAGAATGTAACTGAGAAAAATTATGTTTAACTGGTAGATGGTGTTTAATCAGAACCCCCAGCTTGAAGTCTGGAAGCACTTTCTCAAAGTCATCCTTTGGTCTGGGAGTTATCAGTGTCTATCCTAAATGAAAGGATAAAAGGAGGAACAGAAAGTAAAATCCAGACCTATTCAGGTCTGATGTATACACCAGGGACAAAAAATGGGAAGATTTGATTTGTGAAGAAACACAGCTAATATGAGTGGCATGAGTCTGCTCAATTTATCATATTCAGAAAGGGAAATCATTTATGATGGACATGAAGTTTTTCCAGGCATCTGCAGAGATCATATCAAATCTATTTAAAATGTGAAATTTCTGGTTGTCTACGTCAAAGTCAATTATGTCCCTGGCTTTGAAGAGGCAGAGTTTCACTCCCTATAAACACAGAAGGATACAAGTTCTCATTGTTGGCTTCTTTGGAGCAGCTCCTTCAGTGATTCCCCTTTTAACGACACGTATTACTCTGGCTGGGAGGGAAGGCCAGGTTCTGCAGACCTGATTTCTATGAAGTGTGGGGGAGCCAATATAAGTTTTGCTTGAGTAGGGGCTGCAGATGTGACCCTGTGTTTTGATAAACCAGGCCCCAAGACATTTGCTTTATAAGCAGCAAAGGTAGGCAGAGCAGGACCAGCCAGTCAGGAGCAGGGAATACGTTTGGAAAATTTGTGAAAACAAGTTTGGTGTTTTTGTTTTGAAAACTTGTGAAAACAAGGGGAGAGATTTTAAAACCAAAAAGCCATTTTAGTTATAAACAGGTGTCCTGTAAAGTTCTTAAAATGTATCTGCTCAGCACAGTATGCAACTAGTTGAAGTATAATGTACTGACTTTTCTTGGAAAAATTAACTTCCCTTTTGTACTTAGCTGCCAATTTTTATGCTGAACTTTTGCCTTTCCTGGAAGTTCCTCATATTAGCACCTGTAACCAGATTTTACCTGCCTGTGTAATGATCAGGCATGCTGTTTTCACCTTCTCATGTCTTAAGCATGGAAGACTTCTGTATCAGTCAAGCCTGATAATAGGCCCTGGATACAAAACAGACTAAAGTAACTAGCTCAGCATCATCTAAATGTACTTTCTCATAAAAAAGCAGCAGTGCCCCAGACCATTTGGCCTTCCTTATCTGTTGCCATCTATCAAATCCTATTGATAGAAATAAACTTTAAATAGAACTGCTAATACATCTCTTCTCTGAGAATAGCTCCTGACACCATACTTATCACTGGTGCCAGCTTGGGGCTTTTGATTCCTCCTCAAAATGCTGTTTACACCCTGTGCATGCTACTCACTTCTCAGTCTTTCTTCCAAGAGAGGACAACCACCTTGATTTGGGGGTTTAACTTGTGCAGGTGAAGAAATGCTGCCACATTTGAGCAATATTTGTCACTCAACAAAGACTGTGATGCCAGTGCTGATCTCAGCCATAACTATTGAACATTTTTTTTCTTTGGAAACACACTATTATCGAATTCATTGTAGACATACTGTATGCACCAACTTAATTTTAGCTGTATAATCTTATAATGGACAGCAATGAATAGAGGATTAGTCAAAACCTATTAATAAAGAGATAAAAGAGGCCCTCAGGTATTTTCTTTCAAAAGGCACAGTAAGCTTTGAGTTCTGCTTCTAGAGCCAAGCCCAAGTACCAGCTTGCACAGTGGGCAGCACAGTAGGGGCAAGAGGCAAAAATCACTCCCTTTAAATTGTGGATTAGAAGCAAATCTACCTTGCAGGTCTGACTTTAGTATTCACTTAGCAGTAAATGCCTTGTCTCAGCATCTCTCTCCTTTGAGGTCCCTGAGAACCCCTCAAGGGGTGGTAGTCTGCACAGTGTCCCAAGCCCATGAGTGTTTCTGTTTGCTTTTGCATAACCATCTAGGCTCTGTAAGGTTGCAAGTGATGGTATGAGGCTGCGCTGGGGCTAGCAAAGCACACCACCAGCAAAGAGAGCAGCAGGACAGCCTCCATCCCACACTACTTCAGCTCTGAGCTTGCATTGCTGATTGCAGCAGAGCAAGGATACCCCAGTGTGCAAAATATCCAAATATGGTCTGTTCTACGGTAGATCACACAGAGCAAAGGATACTTCTTTCTGCATGTGGGAACACACACTTATGTGTTTCAACCTGAGGAGGAATAAAAGCTTCAAGTGGTTCATGTGGTGGTAACTTCTTGCAGTTGGCCTGATTCCATGCCTCTGAAGTTGACAGAAACTTCCTGCTGCCAGCAGTGGAGGCTGGAGTGAAGTTCAGGTGAGCTGTGTTTAAAAATTTATTTCAACATACATTGGAAAATTGTTTGGAAAATGTGGACTAGGAACAGAGAAGTAACTAGAAGGAGAGGTTAGCTGAACATCATCTCCGTGCCACTGGGAGTATTTTAGCTGCCTGGCTTTTAGAAATTTGGCAAGGAGAGAGTGACACATCCTGAGAACTATTCAGTTCAATAGATCTTTGTCATTTCTTTTACTGCCTGGAGAGAAGACTGTCCCAAGGCTGTTCCTGCAGGGTTTGTAATTTCCTTCTCAGAACCCAGAGAGGTAATGGACAATGTCACCAAAAAGAAGAACAGTATTACCATTCCCCCCAGAAAACCCCAAAACCATGAGATGGCTGGGACATAATACTACTGTGGTAGTCCTATGCCTGTATTGTCTGAGGCTTCCTCAGCTGAAAAGTTTCAAGGACATTTTTCAGAACACGCAAATCCACTTTTTAGCACAATTTTCAGTTTCAAAGATCTGTCAAAGTATTGCTGCCCTGAAAAAGGTATGAGCACCCCAAGATTTTGCTATTACTGTTGTTGTTGTTGTTTTCATGTTTTACCAGCTGGACTGGAGATAGGAATCTTAAAAACACCCTACATGGTGTAAGAGCAGAGGGACTGTGCTGTTCCCCAGAGTCCAGTGGCAGTATAGCACCAAGAAGTGCTGGCTGGACCTTGAGAACTGTTTGCAGAGCTGAGGGGAGATAGCTGTCACTTTATTCTGCACACTTAACTCCTATTAGTATTAATGGAGCAGCATATAAACAGTTGAGAGCAGATCATGGCCTGCAGCTATTTATGTATTTCTGCCTCATGTCTTGCATTTTATGGCATTGTTCAGTGGTGTCACCCATAAGCTTGTAGTCATTGTGTTCCTGTTTTGACATATATAGGAGTGTGCATGTGAAATTTATAATGGCAAAAAAGGAGGCATGCATTTTGAATTGAAGTGTATCTTTCAACAAGGGAAGTGAATTTCCTTACGTAAATGCTCCTGCTGCACAACCCCCCACTCCAAGCCTTCGTGTGGCCCCCAAGAGCTGCTTTTTGTAGGCTGCTGGTGCCCTCACCACCTTGTGCAGGACTTGTTTATTTTTATTTCAGTGGCACTTAGAGCTTCCCGAGGAGTGAGGTCCATTGTGTTATGTGCTGGGCACACAGCTGAATTGGAGCGAGCACGGCTTTCTCTGTGAGTGCTCTAGAGAGAGAATAGATCATTAAGGTCACTTGTTTTCCTTACAGAGGCCAAGGCAGGATTGATTCCTACATTATATTCTATCCGCGTATGTATTTTTCCTTCCTAGTTTCAAACAGCCAAGGTACCAGGATATTACTCACTTCCCTTAGGAGAGTCTTCTGCAACCCAGACATCTTGTTCAGACAAAGTTATGCCTGAATTTTTTAAGCCAACATTTTTAAAAATTTCATTCTTTTATTTCCAGATGGGGATTGTTCATGCAGAGAAGGATACTTGTCACAGAGGGAAAGGGGAAGGAAACCGTGGCCCCTGCCAGGGCAAAGAAAGGGTTGGAGGAGGCAGCCTGAGTCAACCACAAGAAGAGTCCCACTAGCTCTTTCTACCTCCACCCACTTCCAGACACTCCTGGCCATGTTTGAGACAGCACTATTGAATCCATTCAGCACTACAGCATTGTATCTGTTCAGAGAAATGCACTTCAACAGGCCAACCACCCTTAAAACCAGCCCCATTGTTTCTCCTAAAAGCCTCATTGAAATCTGTGTATATAACTGGCTGCTGTTTTGTGAGTTAGCCATACTTGTGCATTACTGATTTGAAAATGAATGCTCCTTGGAGGATTATTTTCCCTGAAATCCCTCTTCTTGAAAAAAATGTTCCTCCTTCCTTCAACAATATCATTGTGGAAATTCCACCCTTTAGAAAGATGATCAATATTGCTTTGTGGACTGGGATCTGATAGGAACTGATAGGCAAGGGCATCAGAGCAGTGGTTTAACAAATCTGTGTCTCTGTTTACTGAGGAGCAGTGTTACCTGCCTTGCCCACCAGAGAGAGACACAGTCACTCACACACACCTCAACGTGCTCCCATTGCATGCTGCCAGTGAAGCACTAAAAGCAGCTGGACTAGAAGGAGCTAGGAGGAGTTATTCTACACACTGCATTTTTCACTATCAAGGTATCTTGCAGTAGCATATTTGTTTGAATTCTTAACAAGACAAGCACAGACTGGGAGCACTGGCAGACCCAGTGACACCTATTCCTCCAGGTGGTGGTGCAAAGCAGGGCAGGGTGAAAAGCATGGTAGATCTGTGAATCACCATTCACGTCTGGGTTTGGCAAAATTCTGGTTTGTTTCCTTAATCACACCTAGAAACCCCTCAAAACGATAAAAATGCATTATCAGGTGTTCTAGATGAAAACCAGCAGATACATCTGATGTCTAAATATCCAAAATGGTATGCCAGCCTTCACCACTTTTGTGAGCCCCATATTGGTGATCAGCAACTTAGGAGCTTGCTGGGAGCTTTGTTGAGCTGGGTGCCTCTTTCATGATACAGCTGCAGTTACCTGCCCACCAATGCACCAACAGGCAGAGAATCACAGACTGGTTTGGGTTGGAAGGACTCTTTAAAGGTCATCTAGTCCAACCCCCTTGGAATAAGCAGGAACACTTTCCATTGGACCAGGTTGCTCAAAGCATCATCCAATATAGCCTTGAATGTTTCCAGGGGCAGGGCATCTGCCGTCCCCATGGGCAACCTGGGCCACTATTTGACCACCATCTTTGTAAATAATTTATTCAGTATAATTAAAATAATTACTCCTTGCTGTATCTCTACCAACACTATTAAAAAGTCTGTCCTCACCTCTCTTTTAAACCCGCTTTAAGGTCAGTGCACCTGCAACACCACTTCATTCAGCTCCTGGCTGGATGAGGTTTTTTCTGCTGTTGCTTGTGTGCAGCACTGAGGTACATGCTAAGACTGGCTTCCAATTGTATTAAGAAAGACACATTCAGCTCTGGGTGAGGGGGAAAAAAATCTCTGTCTCCACTTGGAAACGAGGGGTCAGACAAACCTGTGGCAAAGTGGACTGCTTCACAGAGTGTGGTAATGGAGTTGATGCCATGTGGATGGCAGAAAGTGTACACAATATTGGCCAGTTGTTTGATACTGCCACTCTAAAGGCCCCAAGAATTAGACCAATTTCACACTAGAAGAGGTGCTTGTTTCTCACATTTTCTTTCACAGTTGGAGTCCTGGTCACTTGTTGATCTTCTGTCCTCATAAAATCTTTCCAGTTCATTTAAAAGTTGGCTCCCTTGTGCATTTCTTAAATTCTTTCTGAAGCTCAAAGTTTGAAATGCTTCCTTACTTCTGAGTCTCCAAGGCCAAAACTGTAAAGTGAGCACCCTGACCCCAAAGGCCTTATGCTGCCAAATACAGTCAGCAAGAATTTGTGGTAAATAGGGCTGTGGGCTCACGCTCCAGTATTAAGTACTGACTGAAAGGTATTTTGTACCTGAAGGCTTCAAAATCCTTTGCTTTGTCTCCAGCCTTCTCCATTGCATCTCTGTGATACAGGGTAGAAGTTCTCCACTGAGAGATTTTTCAAACTTCTCTTTTTAAAATTTTACTCTCCCCATAAAAAAACAGGTGGTCATATAAGGCTGGTAAGTTATTTCCCTGAAGTTAAGGACATCTCTTCTTTCCCTATAATTTTGGAGAATACTACTGTTGAGTCCTTTCAACATGGTTGTTTGCAAGATAACTCATGAAAATGTGGTGCTCCCTGTGCTGTTCTCTTTCCGTCTCTCAAAGCACACTATATACATGAAGAGGAATATTTCATACATAACAGCACAGACTAAGTAGCATTATATTAATTAGCAATTGTACACAGTTCTAGCTATGGAAAAACCTGAATTCAAGTCCTGCACTGTTTTGTGTTGCAAAACTCACCAGTTCTAGAAAATTACTGCAGGAGTTCACCAGTAGATTAATTCTTGAATTAATCAAGACTGAAAGTGTTGCCTACTAGCATTGTTGGAAAACATATTTTTGGTTTGTCTCCAATCCCAGACTACCAAGAGTTAATAGGCTCAATATTAACCCATACACACCTGGGTAATCCCCACAATACTACCACCCACCAAAGCACACCTTGAAAGTACAGAAGTCCCTGGTCCTGTTATTATGTTGCAGACATATTTATTTTACATAAGTTGAGTTGGTTTCACTTCTTTTTCTGGTGCTTGTTGCCTCTTGATTTTTTACACATCAAGAACTTGCAATAAAACCCCTAATAGCTCTTTATGAAAATGCCATAAAACCCCTGACCTGGTTGTTTAGATGTTCTCTTCTTTTAAATCTTATGCAATGAATTTCAGAATAACAAAGCAAAAAAATTCAGCTTTACACCAAAGTTTGTTTCCTGGATTTGCTCTTCTGTTGGATACTCGCTGTTTTAGCTTGCACAAACAGATATTGCAAAATCTTCTCTGCCACTGAATTTTTTTCTGTGTTATCTGCATACCCACACAAATTGTCTATGGAGTGCAGGCTGTTTCAGGGGTTGCTCTTAGCAGAAGCATACTTGTGTTTACATATAGCTAGATATTAAACTTCTTGGAAGCTTTCAGATAGGTGAACTCTGGACTTTTTTTTCAATAAATAGTCCCACAGGTATTAACAGGAGTATTTTATAGTGCTGATGTACTCACATGCATCTAGAGAGGGATATATCTGCCCTCCAAACTGTGAAAACAAATGATCAGGTACAAAATCATCATTTATCTTGAGTTTAATATAAACTAGCATTACAGTTCTTTAAAGGGTTTGAACTTGTGGCTGTAGACTTTCCACAGTTTACTGTATTCTTAAGGACTGAAAAAGCTGTTTATTATTGTTATTCATATGAAAGAAGTGCTTATTGACTGGCCTAATTATGCAAATGCACAGCAGGGGAGAATTTCTACCTGCAAATCTTACAGCATAAACTAAGTAAGAGTGGGAGCAGAACTGAAAGGGAAAGCAAATGAACAAAGTGGTAGAACTGGAGCTCTCTGATTACCAACCATGGTCTGCACATTCTATACCCACTGAATTTCTGTAATGATGTATTTTCTCATAGGAGTTTCACAGACATGCAACCATAGTTCTGGAAAGAGCATTTAATGCTTTCAAATAAGGATCCTGATCAACTACAGATCTTAGAGATATCGTTTAAGTGATGTCAAGGAAATAATCTTGCCGCTGTTAACTGACAAGACAAAATTGTGTTTCATGTACATTTGGATTATATGGAGGTTATGAAACATGGTGTGCTGATTTTGGCTGTGGTAGATTCAATTTTCTTCACAGTACCTGCTGTGGGTGTGCGTTTTGGATGTGTGATGCAAACAGTGTTCGTAATTCAGGGATGTTTTTGTTACTGCTGACCAGTGCTTGCACAGAATCAAGGCTTTTTCTGCTCCTCACCCCACACCACCAGTGATCTGGCTGGGGGACAGCTGGGACAACTGGGACAGGGGTGTTTCCTACCGTGTGGCATCATGCTCAGCATACAAAGCTGCGGCAAGAAGATCGCTCTGTGGTTAAAGTTGTAGGGCTGAACTGAGCAGGCACACCTTCCAAACGAAAATGTGCACTGTGCTATCAAAATGGAGCTGCAGCAACCAGGTCTTCCATTTGAAACAACTTTGCCTTTCCTGAATTCTCTTCCCTGATTTAAAAAAAAAAAAATAATCACGACATGGCAACTCATCCCTGACCTGTCGTTTTGGGTTTATCAAGAGCTGCCTTAAAATTACAGACGCGTTTTGTGAGACGTTCAGATCTTTCCATTCAGACTCTTCCTATGCCAGTGTCGGTGGCAGAGCTGCTCTGCAGAGGTGGGAGCGACTCCCGGCGGTCCCGGAGCCCTTTCCCGGAGCCGTGCCCGGTTCTCCATGCCCGGCCCCACCGCCGCTGTCCGCGGTGCTGAGCGGCCCCGGCGCCGCGGGGAGAGCCCCAGCCCCAGCCCCAGCCCTGCCTGAGGAAAAGGCTCTGCCTTCATCGGGCACATGGTGGAGACAAGGGCAGGTCCCACATCAGCCCACCTGGCTCCTGCATCGGGAGCAGGTTCCTCTCTAGACACGAACAGTCACACATAAGGGGATCCTAGGAATCGTGTTGGTATTTAATTCGTTTTTAGGGCACTCTTGCAGAAAAAGACAATTTGCCTGAAATTTTTATGCCTTGAGGCCTCTTTGGCTGAGCTGGTGCTCTGGAGAGTTGCATTGTATTTTTCCTCTTTGATTCATGTGTCTGATTGTCCAAAAACAACATGCCAAAAATTAGCTAGAACATTAGAATAATTGCCTTAACTGTGGATAAAAGATAGAGATAAAGCTCACATGTTATGATTCATACTAATTATATCCAGAGGGATGCAAGGTTTGGCTCATGAAGAAGTTTTGAGACAGTAACACCATTTTATCACAGAAACTACTTACTGGCCACAGAGCCCATAGAAGGTAAATAGATGCTCAAAACTCCTATTTGCAGGGAGAGATTTCTGTAGACATATTCTGGGCAGCTGAATTTGAACATCTTCCAACAGAGTGAAAATATTTCTTCTTTACTCAGTTCTTTTTTTATAACTGTGTTTCATAATAAATACTATATTCATTGATTTTTCATCTTTTTCCCATTTATCCACCCTTCTCAAATAACCTTCACATATTTGTTCTCAACATTGAACATTCTTCTAAGAAACTTGAGATGTGCCATAGGAGAGTTTTTTACTACATGATTAGATGGCCATTTCTTCTTTTATATACACGACCTAGCCCTTGCTTCTATGAAAGTCTGTGCACAGAGTACAAGGCATTTCCCTGAGGAGCACTAAGTCAGGCTGCCACATTTCTACTTAGAAGCTTCAGGAGCTCAAATTTGTAATTAAATACAGACTAACAGATAAACTGGAAATGCAGCTTACGAGTCTGGTGCTTTCCCTGTGCAACGGACAAATTCCATGTATAAAAGTTTAAATCAGTTCCTCTGGGCTTTTCCCCACTTGGCTCTTCTGATAAAAGAGAAAATTTATTCTGAACACAAATGGCCTGTACTAAGACTGAAGGCAGTCCCTCTATAGTGATCATCTTCTCACAAAATACCATTTAAACTCTACATGACAAAGAATCTGATTTCATCAGGTAAAGGCAGTAGGACACTAGGCAAGAGAATGAGAAGCAAACTCGCCAAGTTTCTTAGGATCTTAATCTTAACAGAGGGCAACTATTTAATGTATATCATGTTATTTTTCCTACGACCACATTCAAACTACACCAGTGGAAGAAAGTATTATTAGTAGTATTATTGTTACATGCAAACATGGCTAAGTGTGCATATGTATAAATTAACTTGGTAAATAATAATAATGACACTAAAAATATCTAAGAAAATACAATTCACTGAGAAATAATAAGCATAATCCCTTCCATTCAAAATGTTTCACTCCATGGGGCCAGTAATCCAGGACTGTTTCCATAAGGCTCTGCTGTTTTAACAGCTGTGACATGGTATAAAGTTTCCTATTTGGAGCCTGAGCACAATTTAAGTCCTCCTCAACACCTGATGTAATGGGCTCTTATTTGCTAATTCACCTCAGTAATCAGCTGATCTTGAGGATGTTCACAATGCTGGGTCCAGAGAAATATAGAGATTATCTTGGAGCATGCACTCAGGATGCCTTGGATTGCCTATTTATCCCTCCTTAGCTCCTTATGGCAACAGACACTTGATTCTCCTGCTTATTTCTAATTTCCATTTAGGATTTGTTTTATGAAATTGTTTGGAGGCCTCAAGGAGATTATGAACATCTAGTGGTAGACACCCTTCAGAGGTTTAAATTAGAGACCAAGCAAGAAAATAAAGGAAGAAAGATCAGGGCTAACAAGAGGCAAGGCAATAACTGCAAACATTGAATTGGGGTCAACTATGGTGGCTGTTAAATTTTTTATCACAATTTTGCCTCAACTTTATTTCAGTACAAATATACACTCATACCTCCTTTGAATAGGTTTAGATCAACATCCCCGTTTCAAAGGAAGAGCAGATAGAAACTCACTGACCAATGACTAACAGGGCTCTCAGAGTCAGACAAATTCTGGCAAAAATGAGAATTTGTCTTCTTAATTTTCTTCTTAACTTTTCTTCTTAATTTTCATGGGTTTTTAATTAAACCACGAGGACATCCTTCCATGCTTCTGTACACACTCCAGGTTGTCCTTCACTTGCTTCTCTCTCTAACAGCATTTTTGTAGCCAGGTGTGACCTCAGTAACCTTTTTTTTCTTTTGTGTCCCGGTTGGCTTTCTTTCCAATATCCAATCTGAATCCCTGGAGCCACAGCTCATGACTTGCCAACTTATTGCTTACCAGGATGAGTTTCTTTCTACTTTTTGTCCACTAAAATAAGAAAAAAAAATTGTGGAAGGGGATTTAAAAGAACAAGAACTTCACCAGGTTTCCCTTGCAAATTTTTTGCTGGATTGATCCCTGTGCAGCTAGACTAATACAAAATCTTCTAATATGTAAAGGAAAAATTTAAATTTGTATAAGCATTTCTCTTTTTTTATTTTTGGGACAAAATTGGAAAACCAGTTTCCCTTTGGTTTTCCATCCATCTCACAGACTGTTTTTCACACATCTTTGGGGACGTGCTTCTGGGTTGTTGTGGTGGTGCATCTGCCATCCTCCTCATCCTTGGGCCTGCTCTGTGATCTCAGAAGCTCCTGATGAACCTTTACAGAACCAGCTGAGTGGTGAAGTGTCCCTTGACCACACCAGTCCAGCCATAAGACACTCCCGGGTTGTACCAGGAGCTCTTGCATGGTAGAGGTGGAAAGTATCAGAAACATCAGCTTCCCAAACAACCACTTACCTGAACTGTGGCCTGAGTGAAGGGATACCATTGTGAATTGTAGCCTGGATGAAAGGGTACCATTGTTACAGCACTCTGAGAAGCCACAAAAAAAGCCCAGTAGTTATTGACTTGGGTTATGGTCAGGAGGGGAACTTACTGATGGCCAAAGTCAGTCATCTTGTGACCCTGTAAATGGTGGTCCTAAGTGAGACCCTTGGAGTTCTCCTGGACTGCAGCAGCTGCACCAGCATCTCCCTCTGACTGGGGCACCTCTCAGAGCTCCCAGGCCAAGCTCGTGATACTCAAAGAATTATCTCTGACAAAAAGGCTGAGGCTGATTCCCCCCCCCCACACACATCTCTGCATTCCTCAAAGTGAAACCCTGGCCTGTCAGAAAATGCAAGGGGATTTGGTGTGAGTATTTCACTGAACCTGAGAGGAATTTTTGATAGGTACCTTTACACCCATAGAAATAGGTGTACACATAATTTCAGCTGTGTGCCTGTGAATTGATTATGGTATGAATGTTACTATCTCAAATCTATGGTTAAATCGTTGTTGTAATTGCAGTAAGCCCTACTGAATCACTTTGTAAATGTTAAAAAATTCAATGATTAAGTGCTGCTAAACCCTTTTGCACCCTTAGCCTTGCATCCATATCCTTTACACCTCTCCTTTTCCTGCTTTTGCATTCCCAGGTTCCATAGAAATCATTTCAAATTGCTTCTAATTTGATCTTCCTTTTTATGCTTTAACCTGTGTAGCAAATAGTAGAGTGAGTCTTGCCATCAAACCCTGTCAAGTTGCATTTCCACACACTCATATTAAACCCTGCTTTTGCCCATACCTTTGATGGTGTTTCTTTAAGCAGCCAAACCAGTCATTTGTGAGAGCTGTAAGAAGAGGCTTCTACCAGGCAGATGTGCCTGGTTCTGTGACAAACTTTGTGGACCTCCCTTGTGTGGATTGAACTGTTTTATTTGCCCTCTGCTACATCTGGTTCCTTGGTTTTCTGCTTCAGCTGAAACATAAAAAACCAATTTATTTGCCCAAGTTGTGGCATCTCATCAGATGAGGCCTGTGATCCAGTTTTCTTGCATTGGCAATGACACCAAGTGCCAAGTAAAGGTTTGTGTTCTGGGAAAATCCTTACACTGGTGTGATGTTTTCATTCTTGCTCACAGCAGGGAAATCAAACAGAAGAATGGGTTGCAGATAGCTGAAAAAAAAAAAAAAAGCTCTGGATTTTATACTTTTTTTTTTCCACAGCGAGAATAAGAAAAAAAAAACACAGCACCTCTTGGCAAACAGTTATATTATATACGGTTTGCAAGAACTGTGTATGAAAATAAGTTAAAATTATTTTGATTGTTCATGTAGAAAGGAGACAAAGAAAGGGTAACATGGAAAAAGAATTAAAAAGGACGTGGTTGCAGAAGGTGGGAACATCTGTTCTGCTTCTTCTAATGACACAACTTGGGACTATTCATGTTAACAAAATTAGAAAACATATACAAATATGTTTTGATATACAAACATTATTGTTCTGTGTGTGATTGACTGTGGAAAACTCACTCTACTAGAAAAGTTTAAGACAATATACTAATTAGAATCAGTCACACAGACATGAAGAATAGCATGAACACTAACATCTACATATAGAAAGATAATAAATACTGTGCTTAAGTTGCTCAGCAATTATTAGATGGGGAGTAAAGTGCTTGTTAGAGAGTTCTTAGTTAGAGAGTTCTTACACCTGAGTGACAAATGTTTCCTGTCAGCCCCTGCCAGCCAGCACTTTGGCCACAGCTCTGGTCCAGGGTCACAGTTTATATTGTGACTGTTCCATAGACAGCATCACATCGATTGATTTCATTTTAGCTTCCCTGGTAATTTTGTTAAACACTTGCTGGTGGCTGTGACTTGATTCTGTTCAAGAGTTATTCTTTGGAAGTGCTTTTCTTTCCTCAAAAGAAATTAAATACTCTGAAGTTAATCAGAGACCTCGTGTGCTTTTTTACATGTCACAAGGTCATGTATCTTGGGCTGATGACAGGATTGCAAATGGAGACAAAGTGGTCAGAGGCTGCACTAATCCCTGGCATGAGGGATATGGAGGAGCAGCAAATAAAGCAGGATCTATGTTAAGTGGGTGGGCAAATGCTTTTGAAAAAATCCTCTAAATAGACTGCTTCCTCTTTTCCCTATGTGTACCTGGCTAACATTATTTTGTGTTTTCCCTGGGTGCTCTGGAGCTGATCCTGGGAATTTTGCCTTCCTGAGAGCCACAGGAAGAGAGACATTGTCCAAGTACCTGTGAAAATATTCTTTCAGTTCAGATGAACAAATTTAAACAATCCAAGCTGCACTCCATCTTTTGAAATTCTTGCTCACTCTAAGCCTAATGTGTAGCTGGTGCTAAGGGTAAATTTGGGGAAGCCTGCCTGCCACAGAAATCCTTTTGTGATTTCTTTTAAAAATTCATGCCAGATATAGATTTATACTTGGTTTATTTGCTTTCCTACTAAATATTCCTGCCCCTCACAATCACACATGCTCCCTCTGCATAAGCCAAATATTTCTCTGTTTGAGGTCTAATGCCCAGTGATGGCCACAAATAAAAATGCAGCATGAAATGCAGCAAAACCTTTCAGCAGCAAATAGCTTCAGGAAGGTGGCTTGTGTCCATTGCTCCAGTGGGATGAAACTCAGCATTTCAGTGCAAACAAGCAAGCAGTGTCTCTGGGCAGCACACAGCTTCAGAACAGCTTTGGTGTAGTTGGAAAAAAAAAAACAAAAAACAAACAAACCCAAAAAACCCACCAAACCAGCCAAACAAAAAGCAAACCAGCTTTTACAGTTTTTACAGTTCAGACTGACTGTATATGTAGATTGTGTCTGAATGACTTTTAACTTGTCCTATGCAATGACACATGTGGTGTTTCCTCTTTTTTTTACAGAAACGCAGATGAACGTATTTTAGTCTGTTTTGTAGAAGGAAGAGTGTTTTGGCTCTTAGGAACCCCATGCTTTTGAAATGCTGAAAATTTCAAAGGAAACAACAAATTGCCTCCCTCCCTGTGGGGCTCCAAGGTTTTGGCCTGAGTCACAAGCAGAGACTGAAGCAGGACTGTGATAGCCCTGCACGGAACTGGAGAGCCTCTGGCTTTTGCTCTGACTCCAGCCCAGAAGCAGCCTGTGGTACAGGTGTGGGACAGGTGGAATTTGAAGGAGACAAGAAAAAAAAAAAAAGGAAAATTTTCTGAAGTATTTATTTTACCTGAATGCTTAGATAAAACTCCTTCACGCTTCAAGGCACATCCCTTTTTATTTCTTTTAAATATTCAGAAATAATTAATAGTAATAGTAATAAGAATAAAAATGTCCAGCTCTTCACATGTATACTGAGGGCTGCAAAGCTGTAAAATAAGGACTTTTCCTATTGTGTCAGCAATTTAGCTGACTTAAACTGCCTCACAAGAGGAGCAAAGAGCTTACACTGACCACAGCTCCTGAGACTGCAGATCAGGCCAGTGAGGGAAAAATAGCCTCATGGCACCTGAGAGAGGGGACAGGAATGCTCCTGCAATCTCTGGTTAAATAGAGTAGCAGGGAAATCCTCTTTTTAGATGAGGCACCTGAGAGAGTTCTGTCAGAACACATTTGTGCTGCTGTTCCCGTGGCTCACAATGCAGCAGCAAATTTGGGCATTGAAATGGCCCCATCTCAACTGCAGGAAGGTCCTGCAAGACAGGGCAAATTCATCACACGGCTCCGCCCCACGTTCGGCAGGGGAGCCCAGGGAGGGTTTGAGTGGGGATAATTTCCTCCTTGGCAAAGGCAGCTCAGGCCAGGGCTCCCCTCTTTGGGGCTGTGGGTGATGCTGAGCAGTCCAGGCAAGGCAGAAATTGAAAACTACCCTCCCCTCCAGATCTCCCTGGCAGATCTCTTTTGTAACCTTCAGCTCTTTTCTTTTAAACAGTGCTTTTCCCTCCCCTCCCCTTGAAGTTTTCCAGTCTTGACCAGCAGTTTCAATGTCACCTCTTCAAGTGTCACCTGTGATCCCCTCCTCACCCTGGTTGCCCTTTCCCGGATCATTTCTACATACTTCATAAAAAAACCCAAACAAATCAGCATCTCCACCACATCCTTCCCTCCTGATCTGGAGCAGTGCACCTGCCCTGGCTGGGCCACAGTGGTGGCCACACCAGGGACCCATGGGCAGGGCAAAGGCATGGGGAGAGCAGGTGCCACGATGCCCAGGTGGATTGGCCTGGTGAGCCAAGGCACTGGGGGGGTTCCTGGAAACCAGGGGTTCTGCCCAGTAAAAACCCTCAGGGCTGGGCTGCCAATCAGAATGAAAGCAAGAGCAGTTCAGAAAACACCTATTAATATCTGTATTAGTGCACACAAGCTGTGCAGGTGTATTTAGATGTGCCTGTGTGTCTGTGTGTTGTCACACACACAGGGATGTGCCTTCACAAGCGCCTGCCCACCACTGGCAGGAGAGGTTTTGGGGGTGAGCTGTGCCTTCCCTTCATGGGGTGGCAGAGCCCGGGGTGGCAGCTGGCAGGCTGGGCACCCCCGGGGCACGGGCACCACCACGGACACGGACACGGACAGGGCAGGGATGGGATGGGACCCGCGGGCCCAGGGAGTGCCACAAGGGCTGGATCGGAGCCGAGCACGAGGCTGGGAATGCCCCAAACTGTCCCAGGAGGGAAATGACCCTCTAAGAACCAGAGCTCACAGTTCCCCCACTCAAAATGAAGCATTCAATTTAATTTAAAAAAGAAAAAAAAGAAAAAATCAGGAAGGTTATGTAGAGATTCGGTTTGTTGCCTTTTTTTTTTTCAGTGCATGTATAAATGAAGGCAATTTGGGTGCTACAAATATAAGACGAAAATACACCTAATTCCGTCATCATATAGATATAATATATTTCACTCTCACCACATAAATACAAAACATCCAAATATCCAAAACATTCAGAACAAAAGTTAGTAGCAAGGGCTCAGCGCTCGATTCATTCATTATTTTTTCGACTAGTTGCCTAGAAACTTCAGACGTAAATAATTTACAATAAAATTACTATTTTCTTTCCATCCAGCTCCTTCTGTCCAGTTCTGGTCTATAGTTAATTCTATATTCTACAGCAACCATTCCACTTTTTGTAATTTTTTTTTTCTTTTTTGGTTACAGTTCGGTGGCACGTATTTATACAGTTTGTAAACGCCATGTGTTAAAGTTCAAAGAAAGAAAAGAAACTTAAAACCGAAGTAAATAATTTTTCCCCCAAACAACTACCTAAGTACAGCATCCCTTTTGTGGCAAATTCAAGTACCGAAATTGAACAGAAAATATTCGATCCAGAATACTAGAAGGTGAAATACATATGTTTGTGGAGAAAATAGCAGTAAGAATTATGAAAAAAAAAAAAGTTTGTTACAGAGATGTGTTTTAAAGTACAAAAATAACAATGAAAGATATGCTTTTTATATTTTATGTTCGTTTTAAATGAAGTGTGAGCGATATACGAGAGGGTTATTTTAGGAGGAAGGAAGGCTACAGGGTTTTTTTGTGTTTAGATGAACACTGAAATTATTTGGAAAAATCAAATAGAGCAATAAAAATTAAAATTATGATCGCAACAGATCTAAATACAAATAGATTTGAGAGTTCCATGATTTATCTGCACACTTGTTTTTGCAGATAAGCTCCGCGGGACTAGCCCGTGGGAATTCAAATTAAAAAAAAAAAAAGGAAAAAAAGGAAAGAAAAAGTGGGGGACGTTGTGTTATCTCCAAGGAAGAGACAATTTTATTCAAAATTTCTGCATCCACTGGTTTCTGTCTCCCCTATTCGTGACTGTACGTTCAGTCCGTTTCGGCCCTTCCCACATTCAAGATTTACCGTGAAAAAGAAAAGTTGCTGGAGAATTTCCTGACTGGTGCTAAGGGCTCGGTCGGTAACCGAGGGCTGTAGTGCAGCGAGTGTGGGGGCAAACGGGGGCCACGGGTGGGACCCCAAAACCTTTGTGCTTAGAAATCACTGAGTCTGGGAGACACAAAAAAATACACCCCAAAACGGGCATCACCTGGCAGCTCCATCCTCCTCTCTCTGAAACCTCGCTCCCTCCTCGGCGTTGGCTAGAGCCGATCGAAGGGAGCCCGGCCGACCCTCACCCCGACCGCTGACCCTCCGCGTCCCTTCCCAAAAGAACCAAGAGCGCGATCGCCCCTCCCGCACGGACAGACGGACCGCGGGGCAGGGGGAGCGCACCGGGAGGAGCCCGCAGCCCCTCGCCGAGCCCCGGTCCCAGCCCCAGCCCCGGTCCCGGTCTCTCCGCCGCNGCCGCCGCCGCCGCCCGGAGCCGCCGCCGCGCTGCCGCTGCCCGCCGCCGCCAGGCCGGGCCCGCGCAGAGCCGAGCCCAGCCCGCCCGTGGCACAGGGCGGCAGGAGGCCGGGCAGCCCCGGCGGGGAGAGCAGCCGGCCTTGCTCCAGCAGCCGCAGGACGCTGCACGTGGCGGCGGTCTCGGACACCACCGACCGCAGCTCCGAGTCCTTGCCCTGGTCCTTCTTCTGCTTGGTGCGCCGGTTCTGGAACCAGACCTTGACCTGCAGTCCGGGGAGAGAGGCAGGGTCAGCGGGGCGGGAGGAGCGGATCCCCCCGGCAGGTTTCCCCGGACCCCGGCGCGGCTCCGGGGGGAGGATGCGGGGGAGGGCCCGCACACATTGGGGAGCGGGGAGCGCTTCCAAAACGCACAAAGCGACAGTCACAGAACACAACCCCCCACACCCTCTGTCTGTTCCCGGGTTCGGGGTTACGCCGGGGCCTTTCGTTCTGCATCTTTAACCAGACCTCTCTCTTCGTCCTAGTTTACTACAGGCCGGGAATTCTCTGGGAGACGGAGCCAGCCCTTTCCGCACCGCTTTATTCTAAGCCGGCTCAGCCGGAACCCCGGGCACACCGCGGCTCCCAGCAGCCGCTGCCCGCTGCGGCTGCCCTTCCTGGGGGTAACAGCAGCAATGAGCTTCTTTCCCTGTATTCCAAACTGGACACTCTCTCTCTACCCTCAAATAATTTAAAACAATATTAAACTTTAAAAAGGAATACTGGAAGTCACTCAAAAAACACCAAAAACCCCCCAAACCAAACCAAAACACAACAAAACCCACTCATGGCAAGTTCGGTAACCTACGAGTTGTTGAACTTGTCATTCCTATCCGGCAAGGAAATAAAAAAGCTAATTAACGTGTCAGGGGAATTTACTGTTATATGATGTTTTGTGGAAATACGAAACCGGCTTTAAGAAGTTTGGACTTCTGCTCTCACACAGTTTTAGGCTGCCTGTCGGTCCCCGGCCTTTTTGCCCTGGAGGGTGCAGGGGCGATTCTCCGCCTCGGACATACAAGGACTCAAAATACGGCCCAAACTTCAGCCCCATCCCCGGATCTCTCATACCCAGGAAAGCTCAGGCCGAAGGTCTCTAACCCGGCAGCCCCAGGGGAAGGTGCCCATCTCCTCCTGCGGGTTTGAGCGCCTGTATCCCGCTTGCTGCGGGCTGGGGGCGGCTCGGCCTCCCCTCGCTTCTCCCCGGCCGCAGCAGCGAAATCTCCGCGCCCGGGGATGGCCGGCTCCGCTCAGCCGGGCACCCGGACCGAACCTGGCGGGGCCGGAGCGGATCCCCGCAGCCTGGGCGAGCTGCTCCCGGCCCGGCAGGAGTTTGGCTTCGTGGCCAAGCTCCCTCCGATGCCCTCGGTCCGGGCTGCCTCTCCCACGGGGAGAGCCCACTGGGGCTGCGTGCGGGGACACGAGGGACCCCCTTGGCCAGCAGCTGCCCTTCGCTAGGCACACGCAGCTGAGGACACACGCATCAGGGACACACACAGTTAGGGGCTCCTCGCCAGGACCCCTCAGCCACGAGCCTCTCGGCTCCATCCCACCGCCGGGAAGCTTCCCCCCCTGCCCGGACACGCGTGGGCACCTCGGGGCTGCCTCGCCCCTCGCCCCCGCGGGGGCTGCGCTGTGGCGCAGGGCCGCGTCCTTGGGGCCAGCAAGAGATGCCCGGGCCGGGAAGGGGGTCCCGCGGAGCAGGGCAGGGCAGGGCATGACAGGGCAAGGCAGTGGCGACTCCCCGTCCTTGAGGCGCTACCTGAGTCTCGGAGAGATTGAGCTGGCGGGCGAGCTCGGTGCGCTCCCGCCCCACGACGTACTGGCAGCGCTGAAACTCCATCTCCAGGCGGTAGAGCTGCTCGGCCGTGAAGGAGGTGCGGGTCCGCTTGGGACGGTCCAGATCAAGCCCCTTAGGCAGAATAATCTCTCGGATTGAACCTTTGGCATCTGGCAAAAAAAGACGCAATCAGCTTCATACCCACGCAACCCTCCTCTGCTTTTTCCTCCCTCTTTATACTTTCTAATTTTTCCAAGGGAAAGAGCCGTCCCCAGCGCCTTCAGGACCGAGACACGAGTCGGGCACTGCACCTGGCCACTGCACCCAAGGAAGGAAAAAACCCACAACAGAGAACGAAGGAGGGGGCGATGGGGGCCCAGGTCTCTGTAATTAATCCCCTCAGCCCATTTAAAAATTACTTTGAATATATTGCACCCACAGTACGGCCCTGCGGCATCACCCACGGCCCCTCTGGGAAGCTGGGGAGAGAGAGAGATCCTCCAGGCCAGGCTTTGTGCCTGGAGTGCAGGGCTAGTCTTTGTTCCCCTTGGGCTCCGGGTTAGGACTTGCTGGTAGCCACCATACACACCCCGTGTCCCCTCAAAATAGAAACGCTTCTTATTATTTTTTAATAACAAGTTTCTCATGCTTGCAAAAAACAAACAAACCAACCTTTCTGGGCTGAGGCAGCGCTACCCCGACCTGGCTGCCTGCCACTGTGAACGTGGGGACACCTCCAGCCCACCCTGCACCGCTGCCGCTGCCGCTTTGGGGTTTTGGCAACGAGAAGAAGCAGGAGGGGAAAAA